>OENM01000083.1:28398-75125 GCA_900239745.1 Rotaria magnacalcarata
TGACGTCATCAACATATGTTAGCCACTATAGTCTATTCATTGACAGCCGATCTAAGATATTGAATCATGGAGATAATTAATCGATCAATCGAAATCGGTCTCTAAGAATGAATCGTCAAGTAAGAATAGAGTTTTCTCAGTGATGAATTTCATCATGTCGACATAGAATGCATTCAAGATTTCTCCGAATTGAAGATTTTTCATGAAGATCCGTATTCTTACCTCGCATCGCATTTCGTATACGAGTGCAGCTCGGATACCGTTTAGTTTAAATTTTACTCAAGTCCATTTATATTTTATTGTTTAGGTTGGAAATCTATTTATCTTGAGCCTAGCTACGGCTGATCTTATTGTTGGCTGTTTTGTCATGCCTATTGCCGGTATATATGCCATCATGGAAAAATGGCAGATGGGTAAATATCTTTGTTCTCTTTTATCTTTGTACTCATCATTAAAATTTATGAACTATTTCTTCGATTTAGAAAATAAGAACTAATATGGGACACTCAAAAAAGTAGAATATACACTAATTTATCGATGAATTTAATATAAAGATTAACAAAATTAAAATAGAATGCGTGAAAAATAATAGGACTGTACTTTCTTAATGGCTTGTAATGAAAGCTTTTACGTTTCTTTGAACATATGAATTATAGAACAAAGAAGTTTCTGAGATAAAAAGCAAAAGTTTATTATTTCTGTTCAAGCACATAATAACTACGAATGAAGCGATCTACACGCTATTGCAAAGTCTTTCCTCGCGAAATAGTTTATAAGTAGCAGAAAAATATATTGAATGGATGTTGAAATAAGGTGCATTAAATTAATTATAGACGTATTTACTATTGAAGTCAATTTCATTTATTCAATTATTTTATTCTTTAAAGCAAAATTTCGTTAACTAAATATGTGAATCATGAAAAATAATCTTCTATGGCTTTATCTTTAGGTATTGTCTTGTGTAAAGTTTGGATATCAGTGGATTTCACAGCATCAACAGCATCGATATTTAATTTATTAACATTAAGTTTAGATCGTTATTGGTCAATAACATCTCCACTTCAATATCTTGGTAAACGAACGCGTACTAGAGCTTTATTTTTAATAGGTCTTGCTTGGGGTTTATCTCTTCTATGGGTTATACCTATTTTTAGTTGGCATCATTTTAACAGCAGCGAACGATATATCGAAGTATGATTTCAATTAATTGATTCTTTTTTAATCTTTAAATAGAAAATCTCATTTTTATCTAGCCTGGTAAATGTGAACCTGAATATACACATTCGAAAGTATTTAAAGTTTCTACAGCTATGATTAATTTTTATTTACCACTTCTTGTATTAATACTATTGAATGGCCGTATTTACTATGAAATAAAACGTCGTTATAAAAATGTTTTTCTACAAAGACATTCGACCAAAATAAATGGTTCAATCATAAATCATAATAATTCATATAATCATAAATTAAAGTATGGAAGACAAAATTCATGTTCGCCAGTAACTGTAACATTATGTGATAGCGATCGACAAGTATTTTCTTCGACGGCTAATTATGCGGATAATGATACTTTCATTGTGTCAAATGTGTCATCTCAATCTCCACCACATACTCATGAGCCTACTTTAAGAATTAATTTTAAAGAGAAAAAAAATCGGCCTCGCGCACCGGTTCGATTAAACGATCAATCTAAACCGTCATTAAGGCGTACCTATTCATATATTGACAAAAATCATTGTGCACAAGTAATGAAATACAAAAATCATAAAAATTAAATTGATTCATTTATACTAACACTTTCTGTTGTTATTTCTTTTTTTAGGATGAATTGACATGGTTTGCACAGCGTCGGGAACATTCTCATGCATCATTTACTCCACTATCACCAGCTGCTTTAGCGAATTATAATTATAATCATAATCGTTCTCGTCATCTTCAAATTAAGGAATATTCTTTAAAAAATAATATAGATTATAGTACTAATCGAATGGATTCAACTAAGCAAAAACTAAAGCATGATAAAACAAAAACATCAGCATTTTATAATCATCAGTGCTATCCACGAACATCACCGAGTCATCATGACTCATTATTAGATTCAATAAAAACATCAGCACCATCAACTACAATGAATGTTTTTAATCTATGTCATTATTGTTCCGAACCTACAACAACAATCACCATACATTCGAATCCATTTGTAAATATCCATCAGAATGCAAGCAGCGAATCACGACAAACTCCAACTTCATCTACATCGTCTATTCTTCATTCATCATTGAAGCAAAATCAACAGTCACAACAAACGATATCACCTTTGGAAAGAGCATCAGCTACTATTACGTCATCGCATATAATTCGAGGTTCACCAACTCAATTTCATCGTTATCGAGCAGCAAGTAGTATTAAACAATCAACAGTATGGAATCAACAAGAAAAAGCCTTTCGACAATTATTTGCTATTGTATTCGGCTTTACATGCTGTTTTTTACCATATTTTATTTTATATATGGTTGTTGCTTTTTGCGGTTCGTGTGTATCTGAACGAGCTGTTACAGCTACGATTTGGCTTGGCTATGTTAATTCAACAATCAATCCGTTTTTATATGCATTATCAAATAAACATTTTCGAAGAACGTTTAATCGATTATTGAAAAGAGATAATCGGCCACAATCCTATTATAATTAATCTATGAAGCAATAAATATTCTTCTATTATTACATATTAATTACTTGTTTCCTTAAGAGGCATTGTGCCTAAGTCACGACCGTTTTCTACGAAACCTTGCTCAATCGATCTCACCGATTTGACTGATATTTTTTTCAGTAGATATTTACATTTGAGCTAGGAATAAGCCTAAAATTTCAGCTCAAACGGATGAGCCATTCTCGAGATATACGACTTGAAATGGTGGTCGTGGCTTACGTGCAATGCCTCTTAACTATCAAATGTATTTTTGTACTTAAACTATATGAATTATAGGCGGAGATTTCATAGGCTTTTTTTCCCGTATAAATGAATTTAAAATAACTATATAAAATGAAAACGCAACAGTAATCATACCATATCGAACTATATGTTTCTTGTCTAACATAGTTCAGTTTTTAATTTGGCCAACTTACAAATACATCATGCGACCAAAATGCTTCTGATTATAATAAGAAAGTTGGCTCAACTTTCTTTCCTGATTTTATTTTTGGATAAGAATGGATTAGACATGAAGAAAGAACTTCTTAATTATTCGATTCCAGTATATATTTTTAGTTACACATGTTTGTCTGAATCGAAGACTTAGCAGAAAAAGGAAAGAAAAAGCATGCATATACAACCTAGTACTAAATTATGTGATTATCAATGTACTTTGAAGAGAATTCAGCGCAATGTACTCTAAATTTTTCTATAATGTCGAGTACATTTGCAGTCATGTAAAAAGACGTGATCACGTCTAGGTTTAGCACGAATGTTCAAGGAAATTGTTTCAATAAATGAATCTAAAATATAGTAGTACGAAATATACTACCGAAAATTCTAAATTCTCTATAGAAGTAGATATTTGTAATAGATGAGGAATGATTTGCATTCATATTTCTAAATTTTCATTTGTACTTAAAATGTCGTCATTGATTTAAGATATTTGCATCAATAATCTAATATGCAATAAGTGTAGGATATTAATTAGCTCAATGATCCTGAATGGTTTTTGAAAATCGAACTTAGTGTATTCAAGAATTCAATCATCCAAATATCTAAAACTTCATACCATATGACGTATGAAAGTTTTATCTTCACTACTGCTTGGCCCAACAATGGTCCTACTAAATCGTGCGTTGCCTACTCATTTGAAACTATCTTTCATTACAAAACCTCCTATATTGATTACAGTGCTGAATTTAATGATGAAGATTCACATGATTCCAACTCAAGTAGATTCATTAGAGAGAATCTGAATATGCTAAAGCACGCAATACGTGGTAGGTCAAAATGAGTTCAACATTAGTAATTGTTTTTATTTTTTGTGCAAGATGGTAAGAGGCATTATTATGAACATGTATTAGATGTTGTGACAATTGCTTTTGACATGATGAGTGATAGTTGAGGATATTTGCTTCGGAATTCGATTGATTTATGGCGGCTAAGGAAAAATAAAGTACTGTTGATTAAGAATGTCTCATGGGTGTATACATGTCGACTTTTTAACGATATTTGACGGATTGGTTTATGAAGAGACACGAAACATTCTATTGAGACTGATTTATTAACTGTAACTAATAGAAATTGTGTGCTTGCAGTCAGCTCCACTGACAGAATTTAATGCGATAGATGCGTGACATGCCTACTAGTATTTCATGTATTCACTATATTTTATCTATACTGAAAGAAAAGTATGGTTCAAATGGACATATATTTTCAATCTATAAATTGATCTATTCGCTTTTCTTTCTCAAAAAAAAAATACAAAGGCAAATTTATGTTTCATCTACGACAAAACATTTGCAATAAAGTTTTTATTTTCATAATTTTCCTTCAGCAGGATAACGAATATTTCGTGCTATTAAAATTAGCAAATTATTTTTACAATAAAAACAAACTTTTTTTTAAAATTTTTATTTCCAAATATATAAATACCAATTATCCATTTTCCATTTAACTTTAATCCATTTCGATGATAGTAGTATTGGTTCGAGATCTTGCTTTATTTGATCTGACAATGTATGACATATACAAATTTTAATCGATATTAAATTATTCTGATAGTGAGGTGATAATAAAAAATTAAGTATTTGTTGACATTCATCACTTGTTGTGACATTCATTTGAAGATGTTCCAATTGGGGTATTAAATAAATAATTAAATGTTGAATTTCTTTCCACGACACACATTCACTTATAAGAGAAAGAATTTTTATATTTGCTAATGAAAAATCCGAACGAATTTGAGACCAAGCTATGTCAAGCGAATGAAGTGACATTAGAGCAAATAGCTGAGTAAAATTGAATAGTGATGTTTGAGTATTAATTATCAAATGACGAACTGATGAGAGACATACAAGAGAGGATATAATCTCAGGAGATAGAACATATTGATTAGTTTCATTATTTGAAACTAATGTTAAATGATTTGCATAACGGCACGAAGGAATATTTGAATCAATAGATGGTTCCGATAGATTTATTCGAACACGTTCAACACGGTCATATATTTCTAAAATAAATAATTTTTAAATGTGTATGCCAATTATGGTTCATTTTAATCAAGAAAAAAAGACGAGAACACTGAACTTTGTGAATTGTTAGCGGATAACATAGGTTATATTTTGTTTTTAAAGACAATGATTAAAACATTTCTACTCTAGACAGATTAGCCTTCGTATGAATGAAACATCTCAATAGTTAATCGGATATAAAAAAAAAACTTCCTGCACTAATAATTACCTTCATCAGGTGTATGCCGATTATTATCGCTCGAATTTTGGACTTTGCTCCAGCAAACAAATGGTAAATTAAGTATTCTATCAGGATAGGGTGTCGTATGCACAGTTAATGATCGACGTGAATTATTATTATTTGTTATTTCTTGTACAGTAGTAACAAGATCGCTGTTGAATGCAGAATCTGCGATATGAATATTTGGTGATAAACCTTTACGAATAAATTGAAAACGCTTAAGTCTACTGGATAGTCGTATTAAATCGGTCACATGTTCATTCGATTTTCCATTCGAATGATAGCTTAATGATCTTAATTTAGGTAGATGAGAAAGTAATTCTGAATTAAGCAGATTTAAATTGACACCACTTGTTTGTAGATCGATGCTCAAACGAGTCAACGGAAATGTAAAGGACGAAGAGATTCTGATGCCTGATGATCGATTATAGATACAAGCTGAAAATAAAATGTACAAATTAATTTTAATTGACAAGTTAATCGTGAGAAATATGAATATGAAAATACTTGGGAAAAATTACTAATTCATTGCATTTCTTAGTTACATTTATATTACAAAAACTTCTCATCGGTCAAGTTTCTCTAGAACATCGTTCGATCGAAAAGTTAGCGGTACATTTATATGAGTGGGAACCATCAGAACTCATGAAAACATTGATAGATAAGAGAAAAAAACAACATAGTCTTGGTTTCTAATGCTGCTTCATGATTCTTTGTCATTGTTAATCATTTCCGATCATTTCTAATAAAGTGCGTTGAACACATAGAACTATAATTCTCGCATATGTTAGTACATATTTTTGTTTTTACTAATATTAATTTCAATCTTCTTACTTTTAAGTTTAGTCAGAGACGGTAAAGCTTGAATTAAAACTAATAAATCGTTTGGAAAACTTTTAATAGCCATATGAAGATGTTCAATCGTTGTTGATGATACATCAGAACATGTTTTATAATCAAAAGCATAACCACCAATGAGATAACATTGTTTTAATGTTGTTGATTGAAGTGCTAGTTGATACAATTTCACAGCATATTTTGCTTTTTTATGAAATTTAATATAAAGTTTTTCAAGACAAGGTGGTAGATTATTAATTTCATTGCCGATAATATCATCTAAGTGTAATGAGCGTAATCGAACAAATTTTTCAGGACGAAAACAATCCAATGAAAAAAATTCAGTAATCAATAAGCCATGCGAATATTGATTTGATAAACGAAGAAAAACAATTTGAGATGGAGAACAATGGTTTAAAATGAGTGAAAATCGCGAATACGATGTAAATGTTAGATCCAGAGATAATTGAGTATGAGCTATTAAATATGACACACGCGTATTAGATAAGGGAAGAAATAGACCATATAAGTCAGATGGATGAAAATACGAAAATATTTCAAGTAATAATTCTGATGGAAGCTCCTCTAATAACATTTTATCTATAATCAAAATAGAAAGAAATCATGAATTTATATCCAAAAAAAAGAAGAAATATAACTCTACAGACGTCGTTCTATTATTAAGCTTACCCAATAACGTCGATCACAAGCGACGTTTATTTTGCCATTATTAGCGACATTATCGAACTGTTCAAGTTGTTAGTAATTACCATATTTCTCCTTTCATATTGTTGCCCATTTTCTTTACAACAAAATATTATAAACGTAGATGTGATGAAACGTAGAACAATGAGAATAAATGGTAATTATAATTACGCAATGTCAAAAGGTCATAATAATATTAAAAAAAAAGACTTTCATTCAATAGTATCTCAATAAATTAACATCTTATTTTATTTTTTCTGCACAAAAAAAAACAGTTATTCATGTAGAGTAAATATAACTTCAGCCTAATCATACGATTTTCTAATACTCTTTGAATATATAGAGATATGTTAACTGATTTCATTTCGACTATTTCTGGCGTGTTTTTCTCATATTTCATACATGATTATTCTTCCTCTGACTTTTTTCATCATCATGAAGCTTTTTCTTTCGTTTGACTTGTACAAAGAAGAATTTCAAAACTTTATTAATAACAAGAAAGCCATTAAAAAAATCACAACCACTAAATACTTACTCGGAAAAAATTATCTATTCAAGCTTTAATTTATGATTAAACTTTTTTCTTTCTAACCAAACAATAATCTAGAAGCACAAGATTCTGTTAATCTAATTTCAGTTTTTCTTGTCGAACTTCTTATTAAACAAAATAAAACTTTACATCATGCCGAATAAGTACAAGAAAATTCTGTGTATAGTACAAAAAAAAATGAAAAAAGAGCTATGAATGTCATTGCTATTTTTCATATTCACTTGGTAACCAATGATTAAGTCCACTAATAATCCAACTATCATCTTTCGAATTTTTGCTCATATCACGTAAGAATTTATAATTACAAACAACAATATTATCACGCATTTTCTTCATTGAAGCTGCCCAATTTGTAGTGGCATCAGCTGTGGCATTAAGTATTCCATCGTGGTACGACTTTCGATCTTTCAGAACATGAAAAATCATTGTTATTTCAACTAAACGACTATCTAAAGCAATTAGTTAAAAAAATCAAAGTTCAAATTTAAACGAAAAACAAAAGTTCTACTTGTTTGTTCATCCATAATCATACCAATCAGATATGGATACGAAAAAACAATTTCAGATTCATCAACCGGAAGTTTTTGTTTTTGTTCAGCTGTTAAATATTTATAATTTTCTTTCAATTCAGCAATAGCCTAGTTCATTATTTGCATAATGACATTTGTTTATTTAAATTTCATATTCTACCTTTTGTGTAGCAAATTCTGAGAGCTCTTCAAATTGATTGTTAGCAATCAGACGTGAAACAACGGTTAACGCTTGTCGAGCACCTTCAGAAAATGGTTTCATAGCAAATGTTGAATCAAAATATCCAGTTATGAGAAACCGAGAAAATAAATTTCTTATTGTATAAAATAAATTTGGATAAACTACACGAGGTAGATCCATCAACATCATTGGACGATGTTGAGATGAAGTGTAGCGTACATGACTTGATGATAAAAACTTCGATGAATGGTTCAAAACAGAAGTCAAGAATGATCGTGATGAACGATTAATTATGAAAGCCATCTGGATGAAAATTAATCTTGAATAAAAAAATGTACAATTTTGTTTTAAATCTTACTCATTTTAAACAGAAAGATTGCAAATAAACATAGAAATAAGCTTCTGACCTGTAAACAAATTCTGCGTATTGTCGTCTAGCAGTGAATAAAATCTATGAGACAATAGTATTTCACCTTGTTTTATTTATTTACATATAATCGATAGGACATTTCGCTTCTGATCTCATAGAACCAAGTGATCTTGGAAGAATGAAGGTTGGCAGATAGATAGATTGACCACATTGATTGGGTCGTATGAAGTTAGCCTCAGTAGGCGTCAACATTAGTGGAGTCCATCAGTCCATACTATACCCGTATTACTTATATCAGACAGTACTATGCTGTAGTTGTCGCTAGTTGTCAGCAGAAAATTCTCAAGCAATTTTTAATATTTTTTTGTAATACTCCTGAATGATTTGAGAAAAGCAATGCTACAATATCTCAGTATGCGAGAATAATTTTTCTCCATAGTTATTCTAAGTATTAAGATTGTTTTAATAAGGAAAAACATATTTTATTGGCATTTCTGAAGTAAAAAAATAGAGTAATTCTTTTACATGTCGAGTTACATAAAAGATGAAATAACAAAAATTGAATTTCAGAATACAATTGATCAAAACAAAAAGAATAGAAAAATCATAAAAAAATAAGATAGATGAAGAAAATCATAAAAAAATAAGATNATGGATAAAGAAAAATTACTAATAACTACAAGCTTTTAAAGAATTATGAGATGTACAAAGATGATCAAAACAATAAAGTTTAATGGCATGCTGAACGGCAGTGTCTTTCAATCGTTTTAACTGTTTTTTGTGTTGGTTTGTGTTGTTGTTATCTAAATAATTTGAAAACAAAATCATAATTAAATGAATCTATATCATTATGATAAAAAAAATTATACTTACTGCAAAAAGTCGTTCACCATCTTGAATTATTATACGTTGCCCACCATTGACATTAGCTTGAGAAATAATTCGCATACGTGATTGATCAGTTACTGTTTCAAACTAAAATGATAAGAAATACTATTATTTTTCTGTATACAATTTATATTAGATGCAATTCGAAAGGATTTTCTGAGGAAAATCAATAAGTTTCTATGCAATATAGATCAACTATTTGCTGATGCAATCGAATTCGAAAATGATAGATGCAAAAAAGAATAACAATACTACCTGATGATAGAATAATAATATCGCACCACAAGTATCGAAGAGATCCGCCATTTTGGAGTTTGATAAAGGTGTTGTTTGTGAATAAGTATTACCATTATATTCAACATAAACACCAGCTTCTTGTTTTATCACAGTAGCCGTATCGCTGTACCGGCTGATCAATAATATGGCTGCAGGTTTATAACAATGAACTGCATTTTGATCATCAGTTAATTTTATTCTTGAATCAAATAAATCATTTGTTTGAAAATTGCTCTCGACAAATCTCTAAAACAAATTGAAAAGCTTTTCAGCGCAGCCCCGTTGGGGCTAAAATGTGGAACTCACATATTTCGGTTAGTTAGATACTGATCGAATAGAAGTTTTATTTTTTCAGTGTAGTGAGATCATATTCTGTTCAAAAATAAGATAATAAAACCTTTTTAACATTTGAAGTTTATTGGATCTATCAATAGGAAATATTACTAGAGAGAACGTATGAAAACTTTTTGTTTAGAATATGTCAGTATGCCCACGGAGAAAATTTTTTCAAAAAACCGCGGTACTAACCGGTCACAAAAACCGCGGTTTCAGCCGGTGTTTTCGAGTAGCGAAAGTCAGACCATCTATGCGTATCTCTAACACCGCCCAGAACCGCGNAAAATGATAAGAAATACTATTATTTTTCTGTATACAATTTATATTAGATGCAATTCGAGAGGATTTTCTGAGGAAATCAATAAGCTTCTATGCAATATAGATCAACTATTTGCTGATGAAATCAAATTCGAAAATGATAAATGCAAAAAAGAATAACAATACTACCTGATGATAGAATAATAATATCGCACCACAAGTATCGAAGAGATCTGCCATTTTGGAGTTTGATAAAGGTGTTGTTTGTGAATAAGTATTACCATTATATTCAACATAAACACCAGCTTCTTGTTTTATCACAGTAGCTGTATCGCTGTACCGGCTGATCAATAATATGGCTGCAGGTTTATAACAATGAACTACATTTTGATCATCAGTTAATTTTATTCTTGAATCAAATAAATCATTTATTTGAAAATTGCTCTCGACAAATCTCTAAAACAAATTGAAAATAAATCATTTAATTCTACTGAATGTTTTATTGAAAAATAAAGTTCTAAAATGAAGAAGCAATTTTTTCATGGTACAATTTGAATTACAAAATATTCATTAAAAGTTATATTGATTCTTCGAGATTTGTTTTGAAATTTAAGCTGAAAATAATGAGCGCTATGTTTAAAGACAAACAGAATTTCTACCGAAAAATCATCTTTCTATCAGAGACTATCAAAAGGAAATAAAACGATTCTTTTTTATTTGTGACACAAGCAATAATTCATTCCCAATAAAATATTGTTTTTTACACAATGAAGTCAGATAGTATAAAAACTTACTATTAAGTATCTTGGACATTGAATAAACACTTGTTTGCATACAGGCATTTCTATATTTTTGGATGAACAATTACAATACGTACAATGTTCTTGTCGACTATCGTCAACATCAACGTTCAATAACACAGGATGAGCAACAATTTTATTTGTATGAGGTAATTTATATATATATATATTTGAGCAGCTTGCTTTTGCAGAGAATCAGGTACTTTATGACAAGAATAGCAATAAAAATTCGTTTTAATATTTGAAATAAGTGCATTATTTAATTCAATAAGATCAGGATGAGTACTAATGATATAGCAAGCTTCTTGAATCGTAGCACACACTGGAATATTAGCAGGTACAAACGAAGATCTATTTAGTGTGCATTGCATAATAGCATAGATGAAGTTTAATTTATTTTGATGATGAATACGTTCGAAAACCAATATACCTATATTAGAAAATAAAAAGAAGATTATCCAACCCAGGTCAAAAAATCTGACGAAAGATCTTGCAGTCCGAACGTCAGATCTTACAATCCAAATGAAATCTTACAAGCATCAGACAAAAAATCGTCGTCTCTGAAATCTTGAATCAAGTCATACTGTATTTTCTTTGAAGATCGTACATACAATTTATTTTCAATACAAATTTGTCGTGCTATTTTAAGGAGATATTAGTTTAAATAAAATATCACAACGATATTTCTATAAGTAACAGAACCTTTCAAGAATCTTCTGATACGACTTAGTGTAAGAAATCAGAGACGACGATTTTGCGTATGATTTTTCGTCGGTTCTTATCAGATCAGATATGATCAAACGTATGATTCTTGTAAGATCTTGCCGTCTGATTTCTTGCCCTGGAACGTATAAACAAAAATTTCAAACATTGTTGAGCAAGTTAAATGAAATTGATACAACTAATAAAACTTAAACAAACTCAATATTTTTTTTAATACTCACGGCTGTTGGCGTAAAGTCGTCGAAGTTGACCGCCATCACCAATGATTCTTTTGTGCATACTTGTTAGCCAACTCTTCTTTACTTTAGTTATACGAACCATTGTTTCATTTCCACCTGATGATATGACACTATTGAAGCATGCCAAATCATATATACTTGCAGATGGACAGCCAACAGCTATCCAGCTGGAAAATTGGGCAAGAGAAATTATTCCAGGCGGTTTACGGTGTCTAGTATTTTTAATTGAATCATTGATGTTTATTAAAAGCACCCGTGGCCACTCGATCACCTCTATATGACGAATGGTTGNTTGATCAAAAAAATCAAATAAATCTCGTTCGAGATATAAACCATTCTTTGAAACATGAACAGGTATTGATGTAATGATGCAACGAACTTTAATTGTTGATTCACAACTTTTACATGTATAAACTTTATTAATAATTAAACGACAAGGAAGAAGTGGTATCAATATTTTTTCTAAAATGTATGTTGATTGTTCAAGTGTTTGATTTAAATCAAAATTAAGTAACGGAAAATTAATAGTAGTTGATCTAATATCACGTGCTGATGAATTACACCATTCATCTAAAAATGTTGCAATAGTTGATAGTAAAGGAGAATCATTTGCCGATATTAAATTAAATCGATGATGAGAAGAATTATTATTATTTCCGACCGACAATAAAATACCAATTCCAACATTCAACCAATTGGGATTAATAGTAGGTAATTTTATATTGTCATTGAAATAAATTTGAGATGTCAATAAACACGACAAAACATCAGTAAAAACTTGTTGATCAGGACATTTAGCATAATGACCTAAACCTCTTCTTGAAACTTTTTGTCGCCAACGTTCTTCGATTGGTTTAAGACGTTGTTCATCAATGTTTATTATACTATTATCACTTGAATTACTAATTGATGTTGAACAATAGCTTAATAATGTATTCCAATATTCATCGACCATGGACAGCATATCTGGTACTAATATTGACAATAAAACATCAAGTCGCAAATGTACTACACCACCTAAAATAGAAAAAAGAAATTTAATAGAAAATCTGAAAAGATCTTAGTCAAGAAATATGCAGCAATGTTTTAGATCTGTAACAATTCACTCTTATAAATCAGAAGAAACTATGAGGTATCTTTAAAAACAATGTTTTTGTTTTTGAAAATTTTTCGCTAGGCTTCGATCTAACTGCTATAAAACTCTCATTCAAAGTTTACTTATAGAAGAATTTTATTTACTTCGATTAAAAGTAATTGTCTTTCACTTTACCTAGTTGATTACGTTTTACGATTCCCATTCTTCGTTCACTAATGGCTGTGGTACGTTGCTCTTTATTCAGACGAATAATGCTCTCATAAGATCGAACTATTCGACGACGATGACGATTGAGATCACCTAGATAAAAAATAAAAAGATTATTTATTTTGGTACAGCTATGAAATCTAGAATATTACCTAATAATAAATTTGACCAAATTGGCAATGTTGGCATAAATGAAGCTGTTAAATACTTAAACCATTTTAGAATTCCACGAGATTTTTTATCACGAATTTCTGTTATCGAAATACTGTACGTAGCAAGAACATCATGAAATGTGCCATTGATTATAGATTTAAACGGTGAATCCGTTGCATTAGCTTCTTTTTCTTCATCTACTATAATCTATATTAAAAGTAAATAAATTTACAGTGAATATAATGAATGACTCAAATCCATATGTTTGTAGACAATTCTTTGTTTTATAAGTAAAGATTAAAAACTAGTCAACGTTCTTATAATTTAGATTTCGAATTAACTCCCTTCATGTATTCGCTCAATCTTGATTTTATTTTTTCGAACCTTTTTTTGTGTCGATTTTGAACGATGTTTAACGGATTCTGAATGAATTTCTTCATCGTCATCATAATAATTATAGACATTTGAACTCAATAGATTATCTTCATTTTCATCTTCAACAGTTTCACTTAATTTAATTGCACTGCTTATATTTGGATCATTTTCGATTTTGCTTATTTTATAAATTAAAGCATTTTGATGATCTTTGTTTACATTCTCTTCACCCAAATGCAACTGGATAAAAACAAAGCATATTAATTGCCAATTATGAACAAATTCATTCCATGTTGATGTATTGATCAAAAGTGCAATGCTCCACATTGCAAGAACGCGAAATGTTTCCGGCACAAATTTATTGATAATTTTTCTGGAATCCTTTAAAACAAAAAAGTCGTAAACTGAAATAAAATTCCAAGTAACAGTACTTACTAAAAGTACATGTGCAAGACATGCATGTATGTTTGTCTTTTCAATATCAGAATCAGTACATTTATCAGTTACTATTCGATAAGCTCGGTTTAAAAAATCATTCATTGATTCATTGTTCCAAACTCGAAGAGATGCAATAAGAAAAACTTGTGCACGATCACTTAAAACAATTCGAGGTCGTGGAAACTTCTTGCCAGGATAAACCTAATTGAAAACAGAAGACATATAAAAAGTGTCAAAATAATATTTTTCAGACATCATTCGTATAAAATTCTCAAGAATAAAATTTCTTTGTTTTTTTCAACAGTAAGATTTCTTGAAGTTAAAATTACGTCATTAAGTAAAATCCATTTTAAGATAAACTTTGATACATACATACTGCTATAGAACAAAGACAAAATATTTACTTGTGAATAACTATGTTTGAACAACTGAAGCCAATGAATTATATCAACTAAAGCATGTGCATCACTTATCATAAATGTAATTGGCACAATACTATCTTCTTTAACAATACCAGGTAATGTGATGCTTAACTCATAATAAAGTAGACGATGAGAATTGGTTTCTTTAATAATGCTTCCTGTTGCATCCCAAGATAGAATAACATTGTTATGTTTTAAAAGAGCATCAAATAAACGAATAGATGATTCAGAATATACAATTATTTGACAAGGATATTTGGATATAGACTGAATAGCACCTTTGATTTTTCCACTAGGATTAACTTCAATTCGAAATTTTTCAAATAATTTAAATAGACTTTGATCAACATCTGGTGCCAATAAAGATTCCATGATACCTTCTGATTTTATTTTCCGTAAAACATCTCGATTTTTGCCAATACCATCATAATTTTGACCTCTTCTTTCTTCAGGTGTTCTTTTTTGTAACTTTTCTTGGTACATTCTGTAAACAGATGCACCTTGAGCAAATCGTTTTTTGATTAATGATCGCACTGGCGCACGAATTGGACGACATATTTTAACACCACGAACATGTCGAACAGTACCATTAGTAACAATAATATTACCTGTTCCATTATTTTGAACAATAACTGAACATGAAAATGAGCATGTCGGATGAGCAATACAACGTAGATTACAACGAAGTAATTGATGATGAAGATTATTTGTTGCACCAAAGGTAGTGTTGCGTACACATAAACCACAATATTTATTCAATTGCTTGATGTACGGCAATAAAATATAAAAATATTCAACATCAACATTAGATTGTTTTATTTGTTCGCTTGGAATATGTATCGAAGAATCTAAGTGTAAAGAAAATGTTTATGCTTTGACATGATAAATTAGGGAAATCAGAGAATAACCTTTATTCTAATGACTACCATCGTCAAACTCATTCTCAAGATATTGTTGAATTAAATGAGATGTTCCTACGTTCTAACGAAATATGGTGAACTGTATATGTTTCCTATTATATTTTTTCTCATTTTGTTCGATATGATATAATCAAAGTTTGAAACATGAATTTACAAATGATCATGTATTAAAACAATGCATATTGCCAAGAATCTGTATAACATAGGTACAAAGAATGTTACGCCAAAAATATGATTGAATTGAAATAAACTACCTTGACTATTCACAGTTGTGTTGATGGTACTTTTCAATAATTTCGTTTGCTTCGATAAAAAAATCTTCCTTGAAGGTGTTGTAATATCAGTCACATTCGATAGGCCCATTTGCTTGAAAAGACGATCTTTTTTCTTGTTGTTTTTTGCAGTTCGAATCACTAATAATTTTGCAAGATCAAAAGTTCGAAGATTAAATTGATGATGTGATGGTAATTCAGCAACGAAGTCATTACCGGCTAGTGAATCATGAACAGTTTCATTCAACTGAATACCTGAAACAATACTAATAATTAAGAAACTGTACACTATATTCTTACAAACAATTTCATAATTCTCCAAAATGTGCATAGAATTACATGTAGGGATTATTCTCTCTCCAAATTGCATAGTTAAGAATAAAAATATTCAATTTTCAGGCTTTTGAAACTAATTATATCTTAATTGAGGATTGGGGTTATGTTTCTTCAGTTTATATATACTAAAGAGAGAAATTTCTAACGATAGTTACTGGAACGAGTATTTCTTGATGTTGATGATGATATGTGTTCATTGTCAGATATAGGTGACAAAATCGGTTCATTTTCAAACATTGATGATGGCATATGTGTACGTTGAGATGATGATGGTACAAATCGATCATTTTCAAATATTTGTAATGGAAGTTGTTGATATCGAGATTCTGATGAAGAAACTTGTTTATGTAGAGATGTTGTTGATGAATTTTGCTCACGTTCCAGTATTGACGATGAGAGTTGGTTCTGTTACAATATTGAAGCAGTTAGTATTTTGTGAGAAGAAATGATTGCGGGAAATTTTATTATTACCTTGTGAATGTTGTTGCTTAATCTTTTATTCAAATTATTTTGAGTATTGTTGCTATTAGGTATAATTTCGATTCGACTTTCTGTTTCAATCATGCTAAATTCCATACTGTTTTCATTAAATGATTGAATATATGTCGGAGACGAACATTCTTGTGTAGAAGAAGGTTCAAGCAGTATAGNTGTTCATAATTGACGAATATTCAGTCGAAAGCAAATTATTAGTTGCTCGATTTTCTTCAAAAAAGTTCTTAGACGAAACGGCAATATTGTTGTAAAAATTTCGCTAAATGAGACATAAAAATACTATAAATATTAATAGAGAAAGGCATTATTTCTTGCAGTTGTAGAATTATTAGTATTTTTATCAAAAATTTTACTTGAATTTATTGGTGTTGATGAGTTTAAAAACAATGATGATCGTGCAGGAGATATAATCATATTTGTATCAGATAAAATTGCACTACTCTTCGGTACTTTAGTATAGCACAAGATATATGCATCTTTATCACCAAGTACTGTGTCTAATCTCGTTGATTTCATTGATTCATCATTAGCTGTGTACCAAGTTTCATCAGGCGAACGAACATATGTAAAAACATGACCACTAGTTGCATTTTCACCTAGATGCACAACTACACTATTTAATTTATATACAAAATTATCAATTGTGTTATTTTCTTTATTCAGTTCTTGAATATCTTGATCGAAATAACAGTCGAGATTAAGTATTTCTGGAAAAGTTACAGATTGATGAATTTTACGAATCATACGTAACGCTTTATCATAAGTAAATCTTTTTAATTGTATAAAAATAACAGGTAATGCTTTAGAAATTTGCAGGCTTCTTGTAGCTGGTACTTTTTTTTNTCGATATCGATTGTATTTCTAAGCCAAGTATATATTCAATTGGAGTTTTTGATAAATTCACATTAATCATTGATTTATTAGGAGTAAGACATGTAACAAGATGATCAAGTAAAAACTGTAAAAATTCTGATGGATCTTCTTGACGACCGATAGTAAAACTTGGAGATAATTGTTCAATTTTTTGAGCAAATGATTCTGCACTTCCACATGAACGATCACATAATACAGTAGAATTTGTTTCGATGTTACGATGTATGCTACATATAGCCGAATGAAGCATACATACAGAACAAAATTGATCTTCAATCGATAATTCACCTTTAAAATAAAATAAAAAGATATAGAAGCAATTATTCAGTTAACTCTTATCATGCATAAATACATAAAAGAACAAAATAAAGTTCCAATATTCTTTTTACAAACAGGGACAATATGATTTTTTCTTTAGACCAGCAATTTTTATTGCGATTTAAGTTTCATTAAGATTGCTGATAACAAGAGTCTTTCACTCGCAATCTTTCTTGCTGGATAATCTTTTTCTTTCATTCTTTCGTTTATGTCGACATGTATACGAACGTAAAAGCTCGTGCAAATATTATATGTAAATTTGATAGTAAAAGAAAAAATAACGGGTGCGGCAGGATAAATGGCGGTCTAGTGTTTTCGCGACATCTTCCTTATTTTCCATCCAATTCGTCCCTTTTTTTTNAAACACAAAGAAATAGTATCATGTTTGAATCAAACAAGGCATCAGTTTTTCAAGATAGAATAGATTTGATAGGGTGTGGGTGTGGGTGTGGATAATCTCATCAAACTTTGATTCGCATCGATAACCACACCCACACCCACACCCGCTAATTGAAATCTTTCTCTTTCACAGATAAATGTATTAATTCATTCCCCTTCCCTACGACATATTATATCTTGCATATCAGTGTGCATAATTTCTTTAACAAACATAACTAAAGCCGGCTATTATAACTTTCGCTTATGTTTCTCATTGAAGCAGTGTCCAAGTTCAATGTTGAGTTCGACATTTTTTATATTTTCTTATATGAAGAACAGTTGTCTCGGGTGTCTTTCATCATCATTGTCAACGTACATCTCGTTTACAAAGAAATTGCCACACAATTTTTGGCCTAGAAACAGTTTCTAACCGATTCAATGTGTCGAAGTTTCAACAGAAAGTCACTAGTTTTGGCTGTGATCAAAAATTCTTCAAAGCTACGTTCTGCAACCTTGAATTCAGTCATTCACTTTGCAATGGTGCAGTAAGATGTAACAGAGTTCATATAAAAATTATCCAGTTCCATATGGATTTCGATGGCATTCAGTCGTGTTGAAGTAAAAACCTTTCTGGCTGATTGTTGCTTAATATTCGACATATTTGAAATATGGGCAGTCATGATTGTGAAAAATGTTTTTTTTTTCCTACGAAGAAAATGTGTGCAGTGCCATGTTACACTTTCTCTTTCATCAATGAAATTCGATAATGAAAAAAAAGCGTCGACTTGATTTTTAGATAGCGATGAGACCAAAATGGTCAATTTATTGCCATTTCATAGTAAAACAAATGCATAATTAAGTAGATGAGAATATGTAAAATAATATGTACAAGAGGTTTACTATATAAACAAAAGAATAGAATTATGCTCCGGATCCATTGGAAATGTAACAGCGGAATCATTGTGGAATGAGATGCCTAGTGCTCTAGATTAGACAGAAAACATTTGATGGTATTTGGGAATCATTTTAGGTGCTACCGAATACATGCGACTAAATACTTTCAGTGGCTTTGTTAGAATACCAGTTTTCTTTCGTCTTTTGTTGACAACTGATCGAATGCTTCAAGTCATTGACGATCCTCTTCCATTAGTTGCTATCAATAAAGCAGAACGGCATTACATAACTGTTGCATTGCTTTTGTAGATGTATCAATCGACGCTAATATTCGATAGGTGTTTAAAGTATTATGTAAAGGATGTGGCTGTGGCTTTGGCGTTGACTGGGTGTGAGTATTTGCCGTGTCGTCATTCGCACTCACACCCTCTAGACTATATACATTTCTGATTTCGATATGAAAAAGATAATTCGATGAGTGAATAATACTTTCAAAGGGAGCCATTAACTTCTTTTCAAGAAACCAAATCAAAGTTTATGATCAAACAAATAAAAGGCAATATAAAAAGAAATGCTCTTTCTTAACGATATAGAGAAACGAATGAGGAAAGAATAAAAGAATAGCAGCTGATTGACCGAAATATATTTTGAGATGCTCCCTAACAAAGTTTCAACGTGCAGTACGTAGTACTAAACTTGAAGAAGTATGACTGTAGCAACGAAAAACATCGATCAAACTGAAATAGATGGAATCAGCACTACCAATACAGCTAAATTCAACTAATCTAACTATTTTCACTTCACGGCAAGAATGCTTTGATTCAATAAAAGTTATAAACTAGCAAAAAATCCAATTCATCAGAACCCATCGGCTGAATAGGGCCATTGAAGAACATAAAAAGCATGCATATCACATCCACTGATCTTGTGGCTTCAAAAACTTCAACAGCTAGAACAGAGATCTGAAGTACCTAACTAACTGCACTGCCAGTGTCCAGCAATCGTCATTCTGCATACTTTTCGTAAGGTTACACTGATCCATTTGAACACATGTCAGCTCACATGCATGGCAGTATAAAGTACCAAAAAATATTTTCCTTTGTGACACATTTCCGTCATTTGACATCATCAAAATACCTAAAATTCCAAAAAGGCATGTTTCTTGATACTCGAATTCTAAACTTTCGGAGAGATGAAATACTCAATACAACTTCAGCTTCGGATTAATCATTCATAATAATTTGTAGAAATTTGTCATAGAATAGTCCAAAGAAATCTTCTTCTCTTATGTTCATGTGCTCTAGAATAAATTGTATTCCTCGCCTATACATATCCATCAAATTCACAAACTGCATTACCCCCTCCGCTTACTTTTGCATGTCCCTACTTTTTACACGGAATCACGATCGTATCAAAACAAGCCACACTCAATTCTGATGTTCTCATCATGGGCACAAAAATCAAATAAAACTCGAAAATGATAATAATTGAAAAACGCTCTGCTCAAATTCATTCTGCAACCTTGTGTTACCTTCTGCAAAAAGTGCACATTAGCAAATGCATATAGCTTCAGGTAATCCCCCACTGGATTGACCCATTTCGATGGAGTGGGAGCAGCCAGACATGCCTTTTTGCAATCGGTCCGTGAGCGAATCGTGCTAAGAAACGCTCGAATCTCGTCCTAAGATATCCTACGTACATCTGATTAATATTCATTTCATATAAAAGTGAATTCTATAACCTATTCTTTGCCGATCTATGATTTATTTTTTTTCTCAAAATATAATTTGTTATTCTTTGAATCTGAATGCCCTACATGATATTTAAGTTAGTAACAGATTGTAGTGCTCTCTGAAAATACCAAAAGCCATTGAATACTGAAAGCTCTACTTGTTAGTCTATTACTGCAGTTATTAATTAAAGAAATAGATGCATTTCAAAATTCTCTATCAAAGAAAATTTTATTCATGCTACACAATCAAGAAGAATTACATTTTTATTTTATTTTTAGACTAATAACAAAACAGTTTACAAAATATATTGAGTGATATTATCGTATGTCACAGATAAAGAAAATTGAAGCCATTGAACGAGACTAATTTAAGGTTTTCTTTTTTTCATCATTGTTTTATTCGTTCTAAAATTAAAACAAAAATTATAAATATGTTTAATCTTCGAGGTACCTCAAAAACATCTTATATGTGTCGAAATGAACGTTGATATTTTCTTTAACATTGTCAATCTCTTCAGCTAAAATNAAAAAAAAAAAAAAAATATATATATATATATATATACGTATGTATACTTACAGAACACTTTTAGTTTGTCGAATTCAGCATCTAATGATCTTCTGTTTAATTGAACTTCGGCTTCGCTAAACAAATTGAATTAGTTTAGGATATTTAAAAAATATGCTTACACTTTTTTTAGAAACATTTCTTGGTTTGTATAAATATCATATTTTACCTTGGCGAGAATTTTCATATCAAATAAAACGTCTAAAAAATACGTCATATTATTATTACATAATATAAAAGAAAAATACAATCCTATTACCTTCAAAGCTTTCCCCGGTGGAAGAAAACGATCAGTAAACGGTCGTATACGATACAAATACGGCCCGTTTTACGTAGCGTATTTTCCTCGTATAACAGGGGCAGTAATACGGCCGTATGTTCTATAGAATACGATAATGTTACGCCTGCTTTACGAGATTTTACGGATGATATACGGTGTCCGTGTACGGCCGTAATACTGCCCCTGTTAAAACGCCTTAATACGGCCGTTTTTCGGCGGAATACGATGCAAAAACGACCGTTTACGGCAATATTACGCCGGTTTACGGTGGTCCGTTTTGATCGACCTGGGTTTTTTATCAAAGTTTATATTAATTCTTGTAATGCACGAGTTCGTCAAGATGTCCACGACTTGTGCATCTTGCAAGCATGAATCGTCCTTTATGAAATGATCAACAATTTCAGATAATTCCTAAGAATAAAAAATCATCGAGTTCAGATTAATTATCAAAAAATACATACTGCTAAAGCAGCATCGAATTTCTTTCTGGACATCAATACATTCACGATTCCTAATTTAATAGTTACTTTGTCTAATGACATTTTATATATGAATAGTTAAATATAGATTTCGAGTTGAATTGCAATATCAATACGAAATGAAAAAACTGAGAGTAAAACAACAAGAATGACGAATTGAACAACGCTCACAATGAAATTAAACCAACATGAGGAATAAAATCAATGTGAAAATGAAACACAGCCACAACGAATGAAGACACAAGTACAATAATTGAAGACAATCAATGAGACGATAAACGACGAATTAAACAAAAAAAACATAATGAATAGACGAAATGTGACTGGTCGACTGGATGAAAACAAATGAAAAGTAAACCTGTACTATCATTGATTGAATAGAATATCAGTACGATCCAATTAAAAACTCGACTAAACGTTACTGCAATGGATGGCGTTCTTCTATAAATTGATTATGCAATTCATAATGAGTGTAAAACTATCATTGTGATATGCTAATATGTTCAAAAAACTCCTATGAATCCACACTGCAGAAGATCAAAAACTAAAGACAACTCTCTATATGCATTTATGTACGATACAAAATTACAATACAACTGGCAGTATCTAAAGTATTCTACCGTAAATTAAACCATAGAGTAGAGCAAGTTTCCACAATTAAATAGTCAATATGGCCATCAACATGCAGAGAATAATCCTAACAATCTCTGATTGCAATTCAAGCATGACTAATGGTCAAGCTAACAGTAAGACTAATTTTACTATCGAAAAAGTAGAGCATTTCAAAACGGTTTAGTTCTCAAACCACTTCATCGGCAATCTTTAACATATTTAAGAAATGGATGACAATAAAACTGAGTCTGTTTTATTCCCGAGAAAACTTCATTCACCGTAATTTTTTCCAGTTCTCTCAAAAATCTTTCTCTAAATAATATTATCATCTTATATTTCATCGATGTTTATTTCAAAACTTTATGAGCAATCTGACCAAGAAAAGAGTAAGAAATCAATACAAAATAAACAAACTGTAGACACAATACAAATAAACACTCATATATCAAGCCACTCGAACCGGATATAAATATGAACAAAAATATGACCGTTAACTGACGTTCGAATAAATTAGCTTCCTTTTTACTGCCATGTCACATTGCTAAATTCATTTTCCGCTGCAATAGAAAGTAAGCCAAGTGTTAAATATTCATTAAGATGAGCCAAATCCATTCGTTCTGATGAATCACTTAAGACATGAGTTCGAGAACATTGTGCTGTTAAATGTAAGAATAATTTATAAAGTTTGCAAGCCGTTTCGTCCGACCACCAATCGGAAACCGGTGGAAACGATGAAGCAGGCGGTGAAGAAGCAAATTTAGGTAATGTTAAATTCACTAAAATTTAAAATTTCTTATTAAATATTTTAGCAAAATACTCCTGTATGATAAACACAAGAATTATTAGTCACAATAAAGTTGCTGTATTCTGTCAAAGTAGAGACATATGTCTTTACCATTATTTTTCTCTTATACTTCAATACTCTTTTAAAGCCCTATCTTACAAAAGACCCGAGAGAAAAAAAAACCTATTCAAACCTGTTGTTCCTTTATCATTGGTAACTGTTAATTGATGTTTAGATATGAATTTATTTTGCAATAGAAAAAGTCGTGAACAAGTTTTTGGTTTATATTTTGCAAATATAAATTGAGTTGCAATATGTTTCCAAGGACGAACATGTATAACGGGTCGCATAGCTGTTTTTGATACATGTTTTCGTGTTGAAAATATATCTTGTCTATCCAACCATCCTGTTGTTACTTCTAGCATAGCCCATTCCATTAGATGGACACAAGCATAAATCGATTTTTTCATTCGATGATCAAAATTAAGTTGAAGTAAACATAAATCTTTATCTAGTCTTGAATTAAAATCAACAACAAAACGAATTGATTCATTTTCAATCAATAATAAAAATGAACGATACAATGCCTGACCAACAAGAGAATAATTCGATGGTAAAGATGTTATATTTTGTTTTTCTAAATTCGCACGTCTTAACTTAACTAACCACGACGAGAATAACCATGCAAATGAAAGAATTTTTTTCGTATATGGTTGTTCATAGGTAACAATATAACACGCTGATGCTCGTGCCATCCGATGATCATCACATTGTTCACAAAAACATTTTAATGGATGATACGTTTTTAATGGATAATCATCAAGTAAATTAGTTATACGATTCATTAAACGAGTTAATTCAAGTTGTGCCGAATCTGCTATATCAAATTGTTTTGACATAGTTTGTTGTTGCGAATCAAATTTACACATAAGATCAACTTCCGAATGGAAATGATATACATACATGATATCACTCATTTGATCATGATAAAGTTTAAATAGTTTTTCAGCTTGCTCACGATAGGAATTTGCTAATGGATGAATTAAGAATGGATCGATTTGAACATGCGCACTAATATGTGACGATTGAATAAGACCAATAGTTGTTTTTGTATGTAAACAACGATTTATTTTAAGCCAACCAGGTTCCGAACGACGTATTGAACGAAACAGTATACCTTAAAAATAAAGTAAAATATAGAATAAAATAGTTTCATCGTTTTTTTCTCTGTCTGTTTACCAATTGCATTCGATGATGCATAGAGATCAAATTGTTTGGGACGATTAAAGAAATCGGCTCGTTCATTATGAAGTTTACGAGCTAATTCAGATATTTCGTTGTCGGTTAATGGATGTCTTCCTGTTTTAGCTGCATCGACTTCTTCAGCAATAGCAGCTGCTAATTTCAAAGCATCTTGATGACGAATATTAAATTTGTCGGTAAATGCTAAATGAAGATTAGATAGACGACCAAGGGCATCTTGTTCGGATATTTCAAGAACAATTTGACGAATATCTTGGCGTGTTACTGGTCGATCAAGTTTCTTCGGCTTTTCTTGTGAATCATATTCATAGGGTGGAAAATTTTCTGTTGTTGGTATTAAATCAGGATGCCAATAAACAGCGTATTCATCGCCTAGAATAAATATAAATTATAGATTGCCGAAAATATGTCAATGAAAATCGTAGACCCTTCAAATAACTATCTCTATTAAACAACGAACATTTTCGTCATTTGGGATGACTACTATGAATTTAACAGTACTTTTCGTATACGAAATAGTAACCAAACGTATATCTACTCTAAACCTTAGATCATGAAATGTAAAATGCATGATGAATATATATTCTTGCATATCGAGAACCTATATTACAAACTTTCAAAGCACATTTCTAGCTGAACTATTCAATTAGTTATTTTGTATTTATATCAACATAACCAATACGATTCCATAAATCATTAGAAACCTCATTAATAATCAATTTTTCAAACATATACAAGACAGACTAGGGAAAAGTGTAAAAATTTCAAAATCGTATTTCATAATAGCAAAAGAATGTGAATCTTAAATATTTTATATTGCCTCTACATCATGACCGATTCAGCTAGAGAAAAAAAAGTAACTATAATCTTACCATCTAAATCAGATCCTGATATTTCATTTGGATGTGGTCGTTCACCTTGTTGTGGAAAGACTATACAATCAACAAGATGTCTTAATTTTGGTACATCAACAGCTTCAAATGTTCTTAAATCACCGGGATGATGACATGGATTTTTCGTAACAACGATTTTACCAACAACAACTATTTTAACTTCTCCTCGACCACGGTTGCTGTAGCCTTTCGATAAGTCTTCTAAGTTTTCAGTATGCATTTCCGTATATTGACAAAATACTTGACCATATTGAAGTATACCAGTTTCATCGACAATACCGAACATATTTCGACCTGAATTTTTTGACATTTGTATACGTGTTTTATCCTAATGAGAGAAAATTCGTCAATTTTCTTTTTCATGAGTATAAACAAAACAAAAAAGAGTCTAGTTTTTCTTTGCATTAACTTACTTGAATACGTTTGATTTCGTGTTTACAAATAGTTGTAATTAATTGTCGAAAAAATGGTTCATGAATTAGATCAATATGTGCAGTAAGTATAAGATTACGTAATTTCAGATGTTGTGGAAGACGTTCATTGAGTAATTCAAACGTTGATGGTAAATAAAGTAATGATTCAACAAGCCATAATATATGTTGATTTTGAAAAAGAATAAATGTTGCATGTGAAATGTGACGAGATTCAAGTAAGGCTATGACTTGACGATTCAAATGAATAGGACCTAGATGATGGAAATTGTGAAATATATTTTCATATTTTAAATTAGTATAGAAGTTAGTAGAATGTGTAGCCAAATATTGAAGAGGATTTAGAGATCGTTCATTCTCAAGAAAAAAAATCAAGCTGTTCTGCTCCTGTTGAATAATGAAAAGATCAAATCTCTAATTCTTTCAAATTTAATGATTACATACGTGGTGCTGATATTTTACACAATTCAAGTACATCATGTGTTGAAATAAATTTATGCATAGATTTTCTTAAAATTAATTGTTTTTCAGTGTAATCCAAATCTGGATTGACAGATACAGTTCCTTTACATCCTCCATAGCGAATTTGCATAACACTAAATTTACGTCGAAAACCCATTAAATCACAAATTTCATCTCGAAGTCTTGATGAAAATGTTCCAACACCATCCGTAAATATATAACCATTTCGTTCGATATCATCAATGATTTCTGTTTTTTCCGTTGGAACCTGAATTAGTTTTGGTTTTTATGTAAATAAATTCAATAGGAATCACTTACTCGTATTGTTGCTTCGGAGCTTGTAAAGCATTGAGCAATACGTGCTGAATGTTTAGCAACAACACGTTCATTTGTAAAATCACCCATCCACGCATAGGCATCGTCAAATGATATATTCGTTTTATTTTTTGCATCATGCCAATAAAACCAATATTGTTTATCTTTTAATTGTGATTGAGAATGATGAAGATGTCTATAAATTCGATCATTTGTTAATTTAAAACCATCACATAAATAATTATCAATTTTCCAACGTAGAGAACTAAAATAATTTGTTTGTAGCGTTTCACCAGTTTCTTCTCGTATTTCAACTGAAATATAAATAAAAGAAAATTTCAGAATTCTTATACAATAGAATTCAACGAATTCAGTTGAAAAATAATCATCTATCTATAGAAACACTATTTCAGTGATATATGCTTTTTGAATTGATACCATTTCTCTATGTATAAAACTAACCTAAACAAAAATTGAAAGGGCCACCAAATTTCGATTCACGTATAATTCGATTTGTTTTAGCTAATTTCAATGGTTTAACTAAAACACATGTTGGTGTTATGGTTACCGATGGCGCATAGGCCATATTTCTCGATGGATGTATCAATGATGAACCAGATGACGTTGCTGCTCGTCTTTCATGGCCATTTTCTTGCGAACTTGCAGAATATTTCATAAGTTCATCATATGCATTAAGAAAATGATATTCTTTTGCTCGACGCCAAATATAAATTGCTATCTAACAACAAAATGATCATAGGAAAACTGTCGTCTGTTCATTCTGTTATTTACCTGATAAAATTCATCGTCTATTTCAATATTCTTAAAATAATCGACAATTTTTTGTGTGACTTGTTGTTGAAAGCGATGTCCAATGGATAATAACATTTGCCACGAATAATTTTTTATAAATGAATTAAATATAGGTCGTTCAATACGTGGTAATGTTAACTGAAATGCCAAGTCACTTATTGAACCGGCAAAACATATTTGTATACGATGACGATAGAAGAAAGCAAGAAATTCACGAAATGCTACACGAATATTATTAATTAGAATACAATCCATACGAAAATCGTATTCTTCAATTGTTTGATTTTTAAATCGACGATCTTTGTTTCGTTGTGAGCTATCTTTCATTCGTGATACTTTTATAGATATGCGAATTGTGGAACAAAGTGGGTGTGGCTTATTGGTGTTGGCTTGACGTTGAATAGCTTGTCGTGGCGACATTACAGGTTTATTTTCTTCACGAAGTTTTCGTCCTACCCACCATGGTTCAACGTCTAAATTTTTGTTTTTTAAAATAATAATACTTGTATTATTATAAAAAAAATGAAATTTCATTTTTACAAAAACGTAAATTGCAAGCTTAATCTTGGTGAAATAGTCTTCCAAGCGCTAGATTGTTTGGAGAGCGTGGGCATCCTTAGATAACGCATCATGAAAAAGTTATGTCACAAAATATTCAGTCATTTTCGAGATACTTGAAGTCACATAGACTTGGGTTTGTTTGAAGCACTGATTTCCATAGAAAGTCGCGCTTTAATAAAAACGCATATACGAGATTTAACTTACGACAGTGTTTACTTTTTACTTAAAGAACACATCTAAGGAAAAAAAAACATAAAAATTTCGAATGTGATTCTAACAAGTTTTCTTTTGATGACCGAATATTTTCTGTTAGAATTTCTCCATCAGCGATAATTATGACGACACGAAAGACTCAATAATTCAATTGAAAAACTTTCCTAATATAAAATCTTGAGTCAAAGTTGAATTTAGAAAGTATTCTGAACAGTAATACAATATTTTTGTTGATAAACTACGTATATTAATCGTCACTATCGAATCTTATCCCTACAAAGCATCCGCTAAAATTTGAACTAGGTGTAGAAAATTGAATTCATTATTTTCTCGTCTAGTCTTTCTTCAGTGTATACATATGTATATAAATAAAACTCACTAATGAGTTCAGCAACATTTCCCTTCATTTGAATATATAGAACAAAACCTTCACTATTTGTTGTTATAATAACACTTTTATCAATAAAATTTGCTTGCAATCGTTTAATATATTCATATTTTGGATTTGATTTTTCTTTGGTTTGATAAACAAAGTCAACAAAATCTTCACAAAAGCGTAAGTGCCATTTTTCATATGGTTGTTTGCATAGTTTTTCATAGGGTGAAAATAGATTCATTGCTATTAATGCACCTGATGACCATTCCATCTGACAGTTAATATGAAAAAAGCATCGAGCTAGTTGACGAAATTTACTCAGACGTGCTGCTGGAATCATAGATGATTCAGTTTCAGCAGCAGGTCCTCCTGTTGTTGTTTCACCGCTTGCGATGCATGATGGTGTTTCTTCTAAATAAAATTTAAAAAATCTCTTAACTAATTGCTCTCGAATAACGGTGATGATAACTATGATGTTCATGCTTGAATTAATGATAGATAATACTTTCAAAGCAACACGTAGTCGCGAACTAAACATAGACAAAATCGTAGATAACTTTACATTTCATAGTTTTGTATCTATTCTGTATGACTGATATTTATAAATTTTCATCCGATTAAAACTAAGTATTCTATAGAGATGATTCGAGTCTATTGCGATAATACTGGAAATCTATACAGTGAACATTTTACGTAAAGAATTGTATCGTTATAAAAGAAAATCAAGATTTAGTGATCAATTTTGATTATGATACGACGATACCAATTAGAGAACTATTGCGTCTGACGCACCCGTTATTCTACTTTGAAATCCTTAGGACAATAAAAACACTATTAAGACATAATATAACTTTTTCGTTTCTCTATATATTGCAGTATTCTTGAATTAAGAATCTCCCCTCCTTGTGCTATGACAAACAGTTGAAGTAATATATCATACCAATATTAAATGAAGGATCATTAAATATTGGCCGCTTCTTTAAACCATTTGAAAGCCAAAATGTGTCACTATGCTTTAATTGTTGTTGTAATAATTTCATTACTGATGAATTGACTATTTTCACTGATTGTTTAAGAAGAAACGTATATGATATAAGACCATAGTACCATTGGTCATGTAAAATACTTTCTCGGTCATCTGTAGAAAAAAAAGATGAATATTATTTGACAAAATTAAAATTAAATTCAACGTACAAACAAGTTGATGTTGATCGAAAATTGCACAAACACGTTTTAATCCATTGACATTATTATCAACAATAATTGATAGATACGGTTCATCCTCAACAGCATTTCCATCATTAGTTGCATTATTAGCGGGTTCATCTAAACCAATTTTAAATGAAAAATCAATTGTTGTTTCTTGTTTCTGTCGTTCTTTTTCTTCTTGAATTAATTTTGGTAAAATATATGTTTGATGATAATTAAATTCCTAGAAAAATAAAAGTTTTGAAAAACGAACTCCACATAGCTAAGTCAAGACAAACTTCATCGTAATCAAAATGACTTTTTTTCGTATTAAATAATATTGGTACATTAATATATTGATCATCAAAACTTGTTGGGCTATCATTTGAATTAATTGCAGCAGCGTCTGCTTTCATACGTGTACGAATATTTGCAAAAAAGCCATTCTCTTTCGGTTTATAAATATCTTTAAAAACATCACTTTCTGAACAAGTATGAGTACGATTATAGGGTCTAACTAGACGTGTTTCGCCAATATTCATATCATTATAATCGATTGCTGATGAACAGAGACCTCGACCGAGAACCTTTTCCGAACGCCACATCTTGAACAAATTCGATTTTTATATTATTTTTCACAGAAAAGAAATCTAGAAGTCATACTTACAACGGGACTTTGTACAGGACTTAATACTAAACTACCTACTCCAGAACTTTGATCATCATATGGATCATGAGATGCAATAGATGAGGAACATCCATTACGATTTTTAACATTTCGATTAACAAATGAGGATGTTGGTGTTGTATCTAATTGTCTATTACGTAAGCGTGTAGAGAAAGTAAACGGTGAACCTTTCGATGGATGTTTATGAAGCGACTTGAGAACAAAATAAAACAATATAGAGATACTTTTATTCTGAGTTTTAATTTTACTTCTGAATAATTTGTTCGCTGTGATATAATTGATGCAGTTTCATCAAAATGACATTCTGCTTCAGAGATCGATCGATTATCATCAATACGTGATGATTTTTGTGGTGCCGTATATTCTAATTGAGTTAATACGTTGTTTCGTGCTTTCCATAATCGAACTATTTCTTGTTCTTCTTGTTGTACTAGTTCATTTTGTTCAATGTCCAAACGATGAACATAATCAGCTAAACCATCAGCTTGTAATTCAACTAATTCACTTTCACTCTCTTCATCTGATGGAGGATTATCAAATGGATTATCTACATCATACTAATAGAAGAAAATTATTGAAATAATACAGATTTCTATACTCACATCCGTTGAATAGACAGACATGTTCAGGCAAGGAGAAATTTCCTGAAAATTTAGCTACAATGATCGATAGATGAAGAATTTTGAGTATATGAACACTTCTCTTACTAGTATAATGTTTCAACGTGTTCTCTTCAGCTACCGAAAAATTATTTAATATAAATTTTACAAAGATTTCATTACTGACGATAATACCCGATTCATCTATGATTAGTGATATCAACCACTAGAGATAAATCTTCCCTAGATGGCGCTCTCATGATACTAAAGGGTGTTTTCATCATAGTAGAAACTTTCTTGAAGGATAATTAAGAAGTATAGTCGCTTAATTATTAAGCTATATCCGATAAACATGTTTCATAAGTTCTGATACTCGCTGAGAAGTTATTGTAATATATCCTTATCTTATTGGGTTATTGGAAAAGTCGCCTACTATCTAACCAATAGATGTGCATAATATATCTAATCGAATTTTAATACTTCGAAGTATTGTTATTCACATATTTCACGAGTTTTCTTTATTTGCTAGATATAGCTATAGACATACAAATCTAAGGTTGACAGATTGACGTCAATGTGATTTAAAAAACGAAAGTGATGCTAAGTGAAATATTGCCTGAACATCGACTCCAAAAACTGGAATTTGATAGAAAAGGATTACCCTCTATTCGGTCCCAATCGATCCTTTCTTATATTGGTTCCATTCAAACATGTCTTATTTGGGTCCTATAACAATCAGGACATAAATAATGATGTCTCACTTAGGTCCCAACTTAATAATTAATAGTGATATATAATTTTTTTTCATGTATTTGAATAATCATCATGTATGTATACAATGAACAAGACTAATACCAGAGAGAAAATAATATACCAGAAATGAAGACACTACCCAGGTTGATCAAAACGGACTCGTTTATGGTCTGTTTATCGACGGTAAACAATGTCAAAACGGTATATTTACGACAGTAAGTAAGCCGTATTTGCCGGTAATACCTGGCACAGTAAACGGGACTGAATTTTCACGGTTTACGGCTGTTTGTACTTCGTACTCTCATGATCATACGGTCCGTATTACTGCGCCAGATATTACGCCAAACTTTCGCCCGTAAAGTAGTCGTATAGTAACCGTGAACGACCGTATACGGACCGTACTGTTCGACCTGGGTACTTTAGACACGAAAAAGAAAAAAATGTTCTATTTTACCAACTTTGTTTTTCTACATAAGATTGCCAGCTCTAAATCCGTAACTTCACCCGTATAATGATCATTAAGAAGAGTACGAAGCTGCCCAGGTGAAAGAAAACGGTCCGTAAACGGCCTTAAACGTCGTAATAACGGCGTAAAACGTTAAAAACCGCGCCGTAATCCGTCAGGCCGGATTACGATGTCAAAACCGGAGAAAAACGATGGCCGTTTTCTATTAAAAAAACGGCCCTCAAAACGAGCTGACGGATTCCGGCGAAATAAGGTGAAAAACGACGCCTTATTTCACCGTTTTCTAGCCGTTTCCTGCCTTTTAAGGCGCCGTTTCAGACGATCGGAAGATTCTCCTGGGTGAGCATTAATATCTTCCGTTATTTGTTTTCTTTTTTTTTGTATGAACTGTTACTTGTTCAGCAAGATGATGTTGATAAACATGCTCGTCTCGTAGGCATTCAATAAATCGAAATAAATGTGGACGAACAGGAAATAAAGATCCTAGTCGACCATTGTAGCCCTCAACATGATTGTTTGTTCGAGGTAAATTCTTCAGTAAAGCATCGTTAACGTTCCATAATTCGATAGGATAACGAGACGAGGTAATATCAACATAAGTTGAAACCATGTAATCGTTAAATTTCACACATGAACGATGGCTTGGCATTTTTTTCATCCATTGCTTCGGTCCATATCTTTTCAACAAGATTTGGTGGAATTAAAGCAAGACCAATTGCGGCTAAAAACCATTCTTTTGTATCTTTTCTTGCTTCATTTGAAAATCTACTTGATCGACGTGCATTTGAAAGATTTACTAATCTGATGAGACCTAATTCTTGAATTTTTCTCCAAAACGATTGAGCATAATGGAAGAAACATCCACAAATTTGTACACCATTAACTATAGTTCTAAACGCGTTAATTATTGCTAATTCATAATCACACGTGATACGAGTAGGATTAAGTATAATGCCTTTTTGATCTGCTATAGTTAATAAATGTTGAAGAATTTTAACATAAACATTTTCATCCTTTTTTGTTGTCAAACAATAAACACATGGTATCATTAAATTATCAAAACCAAACAATATATAAACCTGTGCGAACTGTAGAGGACGACATTTAAAAGTTCCATCGGAATGCCACTGAGAACATGAACTTAAAAATTTAATACTCCAATCCGATGCAAACATAAATAGTCGATTCTTACCATCTAAAGTACTCTTTAATAATTAAAGAAAAGAAAATTGACAATCTTACATGTTTCGTCTACAAGAAAAAAAGGCTCTCCATGTAAACCAAGCCTCCATTCATCTGGTATAACCAAATCTTCAACATTCTTTGGCAGTTTCGGATAGTTTTTCGCACGTCTGCGATATAGAATAGCACCAATACTATCCAATAATGGAAAAGAACTTCCAGTATCAAGTGTAGGATTATCAATACGAATTTTAGCAATCTCTTGAGAACAAATTTGAGGAATCAGTAGAGTTTCTTGAGCGGCTCTTTTTTCATACGAGCTACAGTTGCTTCAACAATGAGTTCTTCAGATGAATGAGGTATACAGATATGAACACCAGGTTCACGTAAAATTGATTTATTATCACGACATAACGATAAAGAAGTTGTACAAGGTCTGGTACGGCGGCGCCATTCATTACTGTCCTTGTGTTCTCGTTTGAGTGTGTACTGAAAACCTTTATAATTGAGCACCAATGCATTACGAATTGTAGTTGCAAAATACATATCCATTGTTGTTCGTTTAGACTTTTGCTCGGTCGAAGAAAACAATCAGTAAACGGTCGTATACGATACAAATACGGCCCGTTTTACGTGCCGTATTTTCCCCGTATGACAGGGGCAATAATACGGCCGTATGTTCTATAGAATACGATAATATTACACCGGTTTTACGAGGTTGTACGGCTGATATATGGTGTCCGTGTATGGCCGTAATATTGCCCCTGTTAAAACGCCTTAATACGGTTTAAAACGGCCGTTTTACGACCGAATACTATGCAAAAACGACCGTTTACGGTACGGTTACGCCGGTTTACGGTGGTCCGTTTTGATCAACCTGGATTGTATGCTTACTTTGACGACTGTAGTCTTATTCGATTTAGTCAAATCATTATATGTATTTAGCCGAACAAATAACAAATTTTCAGGTACATACTACACATTTTTCTATTTGATTTAACTTTACGTTTTTGTCTTTTCTAGTGAAAACATCACGTGCGAAAGAGAGAGGGATCGAAATGAGATTGGGACCAAAGTGAGAATGGCTTAAATAAGACATGTTTGAATGGGACCGATATGAGAAAGGACCGATCGGGACCAAAGTGAGAATGGCCTAAATAAGACATGTTTGAATGGGACCAATATGAGAAAGGACCGATCGGGACCGAATCGAGGTGACCCCGATAGAAGACCTTGCCTAATAAATCATTGATTGTGATGAACCATGACTATAATTAACTTTTGTGATGACACTTGNGATGGTCAAAAGCTGAAGCGTCTGATGCCACGAGTACAATCAAGAATGGTCGCTACCCGATTCGTCCCATGCATAATAGGTATCTAATTTTTCTGAAATTCGTGATTAGCAGCATCTATCTGATGCTAAGTATATTAATCACGATACCTTATATCTCGTTGATCTTCTGTAGTTCGAAAGAAACTCGGAAAATAGCGAGTACAAAGAAAATTTATTTTATCTATCTAGTAAACCAAATAACTATCATGTTTAAGTTCACATATAAAGAGCGTTCAAAATCTGTGTTGAACTTTGAAGAACATCAACACATACAAGAAAAGGGAAAATAAAACTGGTCAAGAAATAGAACAATAAATAGAGTAATAGCTTTAATGTAATATTATTTTCTTTGATACTAAATTGTTATTTCTCTATAACATACTATATTAATTTACAGACAATCAGGGACAAGCTAGGAGTGGCTAAAAAAAGAGAGGGACGAGTTAAGGAAAATTTTAATTGGGACGTACTGGGTATGGGACCAATCTGGGACGAATCGGTACTAAACGATCAAGAATACCCCAACATCAAAAATCACCAATTAACACATCATTCAATACGACGGTGTCTGAAATCAATAGCAACCGTTATATGAAATACCATGTTTCTTTTAATACGCATACCTACAATTCACATGGCCTTGCTGAAGTTAGAACTGCATTATAAATCGAATTACTTGTTTATGAAACGCGAAAAAAAGTTGAATTAATTGAATCATTATTTTTCTTAGTACAGATCAAACAAAGCAATAAAAATTTCATCGTATTCATCATTTGATGTTTCAATATATCTTGCGTTCTGTTAGTCATTTTCTTGTTGTGGGATAGTCTTCAACACATCAAAACTGGAAAGATCATGGTAAACAATAATATCTGTACTTTTTTGAACGATGATCATCGATTTTACTGACGACAAGCGTTGTCTCTGTTAAACGAATTCAGCAACGAAAACAAACCTTGATTTATAAAACTGTATTTTGGCAGTAATCTACCACGTTTGCTTTTTTGCTTTTTCGTAAGCTTCCTTTTTTATGTATGATTGTATGACAATCTTGCTTTCTACTTATGTATTGGAAAAAGTTGTTTGATCATGTGATAAAATGTATTATACTCACGAGGGAATATATCCAACTGTCCAATCGCTTTTGAGTCGGAACTACCTATATCTTGTAAATCCTAGTGAGCTATGAATACCCTGAAAAGAGTTCGGGCAGCTAGCTTATTACTGTCGAGATACTGCATTTTTACGATATTCTTTAGCAAAATGCCGTGGTTCCCCTCAGGAACAGCAAAAAAGCTGAATTTCTAATTCCGACTTGAAAGTTTGCATAGAAACAGGCTTTAATGAGAGTAGTTTATTGTAAAATTTTCAGGTCTTTTGGTTGTTCCTATCCTAGGGTATGGCTAAAAAACATATTTTTTCATAGTTCGTCTACTCCCGACAGGTTCCAATGTACTTAATTCAGAACAGGAACAACCAAAAGGTCTGAAACTTTCACAATAAACTACTCTCACCTAGGGCTGTTTCTGTGCCAAGTTTCAAGTCGGAATTAGAAACTCAGTTTTTTTGTTGTTCCTGAGGGGAACCACGGCATTTTGCTAAAGAATATCGTAAAAATGTAGTATCTCGATAGTAATACGCTAGCAACCCGAACTCTTTTCAGGGTATTCATAGCTCACTGGGATCTACATGATGCTCATAGTTATGACTCAAAAGGGATTTAAGAGTTGTATATGTTCCCTCGTCAGTGTTGTCGCAAGCAACTATATATGATAGGAGATGCCAAACGAATCTGCAATAAAATCATTTATAGTATCTATCTAGATTGATACTTCCTAAGTGAAGCTAGTCAAGAGCTAGAACAATAAGAAATAAATAGACTCTACAATCGCTAGGTAATTTCAATTAAAAGAGCTCATATATGTAGTTTATAGAATAGAGTTCGATTTATGCTGAAATACAAGTTTGTGTAATACTACCCATTTCTTCATAATAATTATTGAGCAGAATTGTTTTCATAACCTGGCCGCGTCCCCACGTTCCAATATTATTGGCAAGAAATATATCACCATCGGAGGTTTTTGTTGATTGCGGACTACTTTTTGATAAAACTCGAAGTTTTTGTCCAGGTTTTAGATCAAACGAAGGAAGTGGGCAAATAATCTCTGCTTGTTGATCATTTTGACGATGAATGGTCCAATTTTTTAATGATTCCGGTTTTACAGTTGATTCATTATGCATTATTATAACACAATCATTTATTAAATCTACTGAATGAATTACGATGGGGTCTACATAGAAAAAACTCGTGTGAAATACTATAAAACATGAAATATCACTTCATAAATACCTGTTGCTATTGATTGAATCTTCATCTTTTCCCTGGGATAGTTTTCAGTGTTTCGATTAGAATTGTCTTGTTTCTGATTGAATGATGATGGTGGTGGTGGTAACGATACTGATGATGAAGAATCTAGTTGTGAGAATGTAGGATCTAATCGCGATGACGCAGTAATTAGTCGTGAGGATGATGGATCTAGTCGTGACGACAAAGCATCTAATCGTGATGATGAGGGATTTAATTCGTCTCCCTTATTGGTCCGATTTACACGTTGTGTTTCGGAATTTAGTAAGACTCGATATGTTGATAATTCGAAACGAAGTGAAACATTATTTTCTACAACATCATCAATAGTTGCTTTTTTGTCAGCTAGCTCTCGTCGCAGTTGATTAGATTGTTCGTCAAGCTTGTTATTTTCACGCATACGCTCATCTTGAGTTCTTCTTAAATCATCCGACATAAGAGTTAATTCGACTTCTAGTTTATGATTTTCTGATTTTAATTGACTATGATCGTTTTCTAAATTAGTTAATAATTGTAAATCAAAACCTTGTCTCACTGGAGCATTTTCACTGGCTAAAGCACGTTTGCGTTGATTTTCTCGTGCTATTTCTTGGATTTTCTCTGTTTTTATGCGATAATATTCTTTTAGATCGCTAGTTTGGGATTTTGCAAGAACTTCAAAATCATGGCGAATTTCTCCTATAGCACGAATTAATTCTGTACGATAGAAGTTTGGTAGGTCGATAACCGGCGCATCTGAATAAACATTTAATGGGAAAAAATGGAAAAAATGGAAAAAAAATATATTACCTAGTGCTAATATGCAATTGCTATGCATTGTATGAATGGCATGTTGAAACGCAGCATGCTCTCTCAATGTTTGTAATTCGTTTTCAACCATAATACGTTCTAATTTATGATCAACTAAGTCAGCTTCTAGCGCATCATATTCATTAGATAGATCATTTACAGCTGTACGTCGTTGATCTAAATTTTTTGAATTTTGTTCATATTGCCTTCTAAGTTGTTCTAAAACATTCGATGACACATTCAATTCTTGTTGAGCTTTATTTAATTGATTCTTATTATCACTTTCAAATGTAGCTATACGTTGTTGTATAATAAATATATAATCTTCATGACGTTTTAATTCAAGTTCTTGAAGAACGTTATCGCGTACACCGTCATCAAGTGTATCGCGAAGTGATCCTAACTGTAGACCTAAGATTACGTCTAATTGATTCATGTTATTATCCCATTTTCGTTTTAGACTCTCCAGTTCAGCTAATAACTGTCCATTGTGGTTTTCTAAATCTCGAACATGATCTAAATACATAGCAAATTTGTAATTTAATTCTTGTAATTCATTTTTTTCATCTTCATATTGTTTCGTTTGTGCTTCTGTAGCTGACCTTGGACCATTTTGAGAATTAGTACCATTTACTATTCGTTCGGTACCATGTTCAACAAGTTTTCGATGAATTATTGTTGTATTTGAATTTTCAAAACGATTCAAATTTTCTCCATCCATGTGATTCGTGTGAGACAAATATTTATATTTCTTATGAAAACAAACTAATTAAACGAACGTCGGCTTATATGCTTATATATGTGATAATTCAGTGGATAAAAACAATCGACAAATATGAATATCGTTGATGCAGGTTTGCCTTCAAGAATAAATACAGAAGTAAATACAGACAGATAAAAAAAGACAATGTTTTTTTTCAGCATATCGTATTGCCTCGTAAATTTCCTAATATCAATCGATCATATCAAATAATTATTGTTTTATCGAACAAAACCATTTATTTAACTAGTATTCTTATTATCACTGTTTCGTTTTTTCTTCTAATGTATCATTGAAATTAGCAATTTGTTTATTTATTTAAAGATATAACAAGGATTTTTGCACAGGAAGAACTTGAGTAAAATACTCTAAAAATCACATCATAAAGAATGATTGATTTTTTCACATTATAATTATCATTTTCATGCATAATTGATCCGTTTTCTTCTCACGTAAGCAAACGAATGTGTGATGTTGTTCAATTAAGTTTCTGTCTTAAATGAAAATTATGTTGCATAATCTATGATGGAAAAAGTATCAATAACAATTACAATTATTCCACGAGGTCAAAAAACAGATTCGTCTTAACAAATATTTATATTCAACAATTGATTATGATATGTTTAATATTTTTATTCCTTGTCACTAGTGTGCACGATTCATCCACCAACCAGTAAATGTACAATAATCACCGAGACGTATAGAATATTAATGATAATCAAGTCACTCTGCGATGGAGTACTTTTTCTTTGTAAATTGAAATGCATGAATGCACCACGCGGTATCTGTCGACTTCATATAAGCCTATGATTACCTATACCGTTCTTTACTTTCTCACAATAAAAAAGCTACGGCAAGCATCTCATTTCTTTCTCAACTAATCATAATTATAAATTGCTTAATTTACGTTTTGTTCTTACGATGTCAGTCGAAACTCGTAATAATACTGAAACCAAACCTCTAACAACAGATCCAGTGTTGAATGATATATTAAATGGTCATACTACGAACGGAAATGGTGCAGCCAGCACTGATACGAGCACCAACGGAAATTCGAAGGTTGATGACAACGATGGTGATGCACCACAAGTACCATTCAAAATGCCTCGAGCACCACCCCATGTTTACTCATGTTTTGTTGTTAATCGTACAGATCATCCTATTGAATGTGATGTACATTACGATGGACGTCCACAAGAAGATACATTTAATGAAGATGTTCATGTCACCATACCAGCTAGAGAAGAAAAATTTTTTCCACGCAAAATTTTTCAACCTGATCTTCCGGAATCATATTGCCGATGGGTTAAAATAATAACACACATTCGTGCTAAGAAACATGATGGCAAAATCGTTGAACTTGATTATCCGTTTGATAATGTTCATTCACCGATTCGTAATTGGGAATTTCATGTACGTGAGCAAGGCGATATTCTATCTAAGCCACCAACGCGACCAGCCAATGTTCTTAAATATGAAAATTTGGATGAATATGAACGATAAAATGAATTAGAAGTTGCAAAATGAACAATTTTATTTATTGTACCAGCTCTTTCTTTTCTTGAAAATAAAAAAAATAAAACTGCTTTTCAAAGCGCACTATTTTATTCTAAAGATGAGCTTTTTCAAGAAACTAAAAAATTATGTTCGAGGTTTTGATTATGAATCGAATACTGAAGTATCACATGATTATACAATTGAATCAATTAAAATGGAATCTGGATTTCATAGAGATTTATCAATGATCGTAATGTGTCTTTTCGTCACTATATTTTGGCTTGGAATTGAAAATTATATAGAAGCTATACAATATCTCATTGCTTTTTCTAGACGAAGAACACAATAAATGAACATTTTAAATGAAGAAAAAAAAGAATGAGAATTGTTTTGCATGAATGATTCACTGAAATCAATAGAAAAACAAAAGCGCAGTGTATATATATATATTCTTGCTGTCAATTCATCATTTATATTATAAGAAAAAGCACACACTAATAGCGACCGTGAATGTCTACAATAATTGTTGATTGTTTCGTGACGGATGACTTGCTCTAGCAAATCATAACTTTTTCTTCATCGGTATTGATGCACAAGCAAACGATCGACAGCATTCATCACATCATTGAACATATCTGGAGACAAAATTTCTTGAGTTGTCAATAATATTAATATCACTTTTTGTATTAATCATAGATTTATTTTCTACATAGACAATATTCTGAAGTGAACTCAGAAGTTTAAAAGCATTGCTAAAGATTTTATATTAGAGATATCAGATCATTTTTTCGAATTAAGAACTATAATAATTAAATTTCACATAATTTAAGAAGAACTCTATTAAATTTACTGAGTATTTAGTAATAATATACAAGATAGATTGTCAATGACATAACGATAGAAATTTAAAATACACCTTGCATCTTGGTTGAAACAGATGAGCTGATCTATTTCGACTATGCATAGAGGTTTGTGCATACGTCTTTTCATATGAATAATATTAACAAATAATATTATTAAGTATTATCGTTGACCTTACTAAAGATACTTCACCTGTCGTTAAGCTAAATAAAAATAAACACTCCAAGGTAAGTTTCAACTGTCATTGAAGAGAATAGTATAAAAATGCCACAGCATACTTAATTAATCATATTAAAATAATGCACAAAGTGTTAACTGTTTCAGGATTTGCTAGTTGAAAAATTGCAGGATGCACTATTGAAGTCACATAGGCATGGTTAATGCAACAACATTCAAAGAAGAAAATTCTTTTCTCCGTAATTAGAAATTCAAAACGTTGTGACTAGGGGTGGCACTTTAACTTTAAAATACTTTAAGGAAGTAGTTAAAATTAAAGTAAAACTTTACACTTTAAAAGTTAAAGTTCAAGTTAAGTTACTTTAACTTTAACTTTAAACTCAAAATTGAAGTACCATACTTTCAACTTTAAAGTTAAAGTTAAAGCATTCCATACTTTACACTTAACTTTACATTTTGTTTAAGTTAAAGTAAATTTTTCCTAAAAATTTATTTTCCCTTCAAAAAAAGCATTTCTTGCATCAAAATATATTTTTTAATAAAAAAATAGCTTTTTCTATATGAACATGGTTCTTTTATGGCAAAAATAATCTTTTTAGGAGCAACGAGTTTTTGAAAAATACACTTTAAACGTTAACTTTTATTAAAGTTAAAGTGCCACCCCTAGTTGTGACTGTAGACTTTTAGACTAATTAATTCCAATAATTTACCTCATGTACGTCACTGTAATAGTATCTAATTAATTACGTTAATGAGTTCGATATATTTATGTCTGATTCTTTTAAGTGACCGCTGCCAACACATTCTTTATCAAGATCAACACAATTAGAATTTAAGAATAATATAAGATTATACTATTTATATGAAAAGGAATACTCAAAATGAATTTCTATGATGCATTGAAACAACATAATTTATTTCTATAAACTGAAGAAAAAACATTAAAAATTCTTTGTCGTAGTATTAACTCTGGGAAACTGTGCACTGAATTGTTCGTTGTAACAAGCACCAAATATCTTTCTCTTTTGATTACTTTTTGAAATATTGGGGACACTACTCTAGGCTTAAATGAAAGAGAATGTCTCTCTTTATCAAACTATATTATAGGGTTGGAAATCATTAGCATATTTCCTGCTAAATGAATATAAAATTGTATTGTTCGAACTAGGTTTTGTTTTTATTTAAAAAACATTATAAAATTCGATATGTCCAAGAAATTTATAATGACGATATAAAGTTTCTAAAGACTAATACAATAATTTGTGGATGATGCTGGTATAATAACAGCCAATGAATGAGTCAAAATAAATAGTAAATTCGATAAAATCATACACCGAGATATTTTGTCAAAACAGACGATTTGATTGGTATACTTCTTCGGTTTTAAAATAAAATTTGCTTTCATTTTCCTATTTATATGAAGACTTTTTGTCGTAAAGAAATTGATTTTTAATTGGATGATTAAAGCTTTCAACTATATTAACTATTTTTGTATCGTTGCCTCCCATAAATAAATAACAACTCGAAAGCTTAGCCATGAAAGTCAATAGGGATTCTACATTCTACGCTAACATGCTTTTGATAAGAGCTAATTAGAATTTCAATGGTAGCTTAATAATTTTGAATGATTTAAAAGATATTTATACAATTAGATTTTAAAAGCAAAATCTTGCAACAACAGTAAGGAAGTCACAGTAAACGCACTGTGCTTTGCTTCTTTTTTGTTCTTTAATCAGTCGTCGAATGTTTCTATAGAAGCGATAAGAAAAACAAAAAAAAAACTCCTTCTGCTTAGCATATTACATTTTGACAACATCACACCCTCAAGTTCGCACTATTATAGACAGTCATGTGTCACTTTTGTCATGTTCTGGCTAAAAATCCACAAGCGCCACAACATCGCAGTGCCAAATGTATCGATAAAGCAAATGGTTTTTCAAAAGTACCCATGAACAAAAGAACCTATGAAAATGGAAAACCCAACAGTCAGACAAATAAAAATCCAACATGTAGTGTTTGTCTGGATAAACCACCCGATATGGTATTTATCCCATGCGGTCATGTAACCACATGCGAAACATGTTCATCAATTGTATCGGACTGTCCCATTTGCCGTAAAAACATTACTAACAAACAAAGAATTTATCTTCCTTGAAAAGGAATTTGTAATGAATTTTTTATATTGCTCATACAAAGAATCAAATAAACAAGGTATATTTTTTTCAGAAATTTTTATTTGCAGCGTTGATCAGTTATTATAAATGTCAATAAACCGTTTAATTGTACTATCCTTTAGCTAAGTGTATCCTACAATAATGTATTGGTAAATATTCTAAAAGCATCAGTAGATTGAAAACGAGTTATTATAATTGGTAAAATATTTACTTCCTTTTTCTTCTGATGATTCATCGGGTGTAGCTACTTGGGTAGTTTTTTTTTCAAGCAACTCAATTCGATTCATATCAATTATGAATTAATTAGCACGAAGAGAACAATTCCCGTGTGGTTACGTGTACTTCAATTTTAAAACCAATCTGATTCCATATGTTCTGTTTTTTTTAACAAGACACAAAATCTCGAGTAAAAATAAGTTGAACTCCGTGAGATAATATGAAATTAAAAGAGCAAGGAACTTTTCTAATTGAAAAAAGAATTCATCCTATATTAAATGTAAGTACGACACGACAATACAGGTACAATAGTATAATATGGTTATACAGTTTTCTATCATGTATTTTATTATGAATCTGTAAGAATGATACAAATATATTTGTTTGATTCTTAAATATTATGCAAACTTTCTTTATTCCAAATCAGTCTAAGAGTATCGCCAAATGAAAAATAAACATGAATAAAACATTTTAATTGAGAAGAAATGTTTTTGTGCGCCACCAAAATGAATTCACATTAGAATAAATTATAAATATGAAGTATTCTAGCCATCAAATAGTTTATATCGTATCAGAATATTTACGACCAATAGATATATTCATTATGAAGAAATTGTAAGATTCAGTAGACGTCATCGATAACTATTCATAGCTTAATGAAGAGATTTTTCGAAATTATATATATATATATATAATTAATTAAACATATTCCAGCGAACTATGAAAAAAATATTCATAAAATAACTGCAGCAACGAGTTAAGTTTTTAGTAAACTACCTTAAAATTTGTAATGAGTAATTTTTGTATTTTTTGGAAGTAACAATGTTCGATATACCTGAATATCCAAATTGTTTTTTTTCACTATAAAGCTCGTATCACGTTTTTTAAATATTATGATTATTTTCTATCATATAAAGTATTCGTGTAGCAATAATATTATGCTTTTATTTGAGTTAAATATCTTATCGGAGACTAACATAGTTTAGTACCTAAGTAAAATGCATGTTTTGCTGTCATAAAATTACTTCGAGAAAGAAAACTCCTAGAAATAAGTTAACTATTACGAGTAAAAACGTCAATGACACTTTTTATAGACTTGTGAGGATATTTACAAGCTTGTTAAAATTCAACATTTTGTTGTTGCTCTTTGGCAATCTGAAATTAAGCGCATGTCTTGTTTCAAATCATAGAAAATGATATATTACGTGTTGTTTGACGATAAATTACTGCTGATAAATGTTTATCAATGACATTTTTTCCTATTTAAGAAAAACCAAGTATGAATGAGAAAAAAATCAATACATTTGCTTAATGTACTCATAACTCATAGGAGAGGGAAGTCCGTAGTACATGATTCGTATTATTATTAAACTCATGACCGTTTTCAGATACAAATACTAGATGCTGAGCGATCAAAAAGAAATAGTACAGTATGTATTCAATCGAACTAAATACTTTTGACAGACAATATGTGGAAAAAATTGATAGACCAAGCGCGCATGAATAGTTTGTCTGTCAAGCAGTCTCGAATATTTTACGCTGATGATATCGGTAATTGTTAAATATTATTGTTTTGATGGTGCATACAAATTAATTTTCTTTTTCGTGTTGTTGTATCCTTGATATCCAATGTAAGTGTAGTAAGAGTATACTTCTTATTTGTCAAATGAAAGAGTGTAATTTTTAATAAATGATAGTTACTTTTTCAATTACATGAGAAGGAAAAAAAATTTTGTTTTTTAAATATCTTACAGTGTTGATTTATTTATTTTCATATAATAAATACAACAATAAATTAATATCGGTTAAACATTCACTAGACATTATATTCTACTAAGTTAGATACTCCAAACTGTATCATGGCCAACAATATATAGAAAAAACAAATCGTACCATAGTCTCATTAAATTACTATTTTCTTTTTCTTTTTTCATTCGGTGTCTTCCTTGAGTGCAGCTGTGGACAGGTATCTTCCACTGCAGTTTCGTACTCTCTTGTCTTTTTAACGGACGCGACACACCAGTTAGTTTACCGCAGGGTGTCTATGATGACAACAGGAACAAATAAACTACCCTTATTTTTTTTTCTTCTCTTCTCATGCTACCGTGTTTTTCATTCTTGCTCCTAATTAAATCGAAAAAAAAATTGTCCTATAGTTAGGCTTCTTTCAAGGTTGAAATAAACATAGACATCATTAGCAGTACTGATACGTGTTCCGGATGAATGCTTGCCCGTCCCTTTGCTTCTATCTCTCTCTCGCAGATAACTATACAATCAAACACATCATTTCTCCTCGTAACCTCATAGCCACATTTAGATTGCTGTGCAACCACAAGTACAACGCTATAAAAAAAAATCAAAAATCAAACACTAAACGTACATCAATTTCACACATTGAACAAAATGCTTACAAAAAGGACTGCTGTATTCGGTGGAAGACGAACTGACAAATTACGGCATCAACGAGAATTAATTATTTGCGTTCCTTGGTCGCAACAATTCGATGCTGCTTATCAACAATTTGTTAATGGTGGTTTCCCTGCGGGAGGTTTAGGATCCTATGGTGGTGGCTTTCCATCAG
>OENM01000083.1:75411-91898 GCA_900239745.1 Rotaria magnacalcarata
CCTCTCCATTTGGTGGTTTAGGTGGAGCCTCTCCATTTGGAAGTTTCGGTGGAGCCTCTCCATTTGGTGGTTTAGGTGCTGCCTCGCCCTGTGGAAGTTTTGGTGGAGCCTCTCCATTTGGTGGTTTTGGTGGAGCCTCACCTTTTGGTGGTAGTCTCGGCGGTGGTCTTCTGCCGATACATGGTGTACCGATCGGATTCGGAATGACGACATCCCTTTAGTTCAACCAAATTACGCCTTATATATCGAAGATGAGAAACGACATCATCTTCAGCTTTTATTAAAAATTACAACATATAACATTTTATATGCACGTATCGTGTTTTTCGAATATACATAACATTTTTTTAATAAAAAGAAATGAAAGTATGTCTATGTTACTTAATCTTTTACAGTATATAATAAATTATCAATTAAGTTAACAACACAACATGTTTATATCATTAGTGTTGAATTATATCCAATGCATGCAAATCAACCACTTGAGAAACAAGGCGATTTGAACTATTGATATAAAAAGATAAATAGACAAAGGTTTCCAGCATATTTGTTATTAACTATGTAAATAGTCGACGAACTTCATACCCACAGAATTCTTCACCATTAACTATTGTATTCATAGTCATTCCTCGAATCATCGGCAGTAATTTATTATTCAAATAAAAAAAAATATAAACGTTTTTGGATGTAATATGATACTTCAATAATAAGTAATATTTATATAGTAACATTTTCTCTATAGGCATTCAATGACCTTTTAACTACGCAGACTATATTATTGAACGAGCTAATAAGATTTAGAATGTAAAAAGAAGGACACCAAACCATTTCATGACTAAGCTTCGTAGTTTTTTTTCATGATACGACTTGAAAATTTGTATCCTTCTATTTCGGATATAAAATGTTGTCTTTATACACAAGTAAATACTAGTATTCTATTGTACACAATTTTGTGGCCTTTTTTATTAAAATATAGCTGATTTTATTCAAAAAAAAGCCTGTTGTGTCTCATATAACATCAAGTTGTTTGGTTAATACTGTAGACATATGTGTTTACAATTTGTTAGGTAAATTTTCTCTATAATTAAGTATAAAAACATGACTCTCAGTATAACAATACCTACAACGAAGATCTGCTACAAAATTACAAATCTAGGATGTAATAAACGCGCATACATTCACACTGCCCGATTGGCTATAGAATAGTATAGCTGTTGACTTCTAGGTGATGTCATAGTTTATTTTTGTTCTCTTATCTTCTATATATATATATATATATATATATATATTACTCTTATCAAGAAATCACAGGAATCATTTTTCTACTTTAGATTGGTCAAAATAAAACAAAAATAGAATGCATCTATTACGAATTTTTCTTGCAATTGGTCTATGTTCAACATTTCTACTAATTTCAAATGGAGCAAGTAAAACTCTCTGGAGTTACGAAAACTTTCTATTAGCTCTTTGTTGTTTTTTCTTTTTCTAGGTCTTTTACATAGAAGACCTGGCTCTTGGATAACCCAAGAAAGTGATGATTTCGATATGAAATTAAAGTTTGAATTTGACGACAGCAGTGCTAGTAGTGAAGAAAGCGATGAAACAAAGTTGAAATCAAAATTTTATAAAGGACATTCTGATGAAGATCATCGATCAAAGGACGACAACAATCAACAAATTATTGAAGCTTCTAAATCTAATGAAAATCCAAAAGAGTCAAACAGTCATAGTATTGAACAAAACGACAGCGATGAAGATTATGGTCGCTCAGATGCTGCAAGATTCGATGAAGATGATTACCGTATGCTTTTACAAACTAGCGATGAACGTTGAATATCTCAACACTTGCTCTTTTGAAGCTCTATTTTTTCAGTTTCTTTTTACTACTGTATAATCCAACAATGATATATTTAATGAAATAAATATCGTCCTCTAAATGATGATTATTGCTCTTACTCAAACAGTAACGATTTGCTTTTATTAAAATCTTTGCAAACTAATCATAGAGGGAAAGCGTTGAGTTGTAGAAAATCGTTAGTTCTCTCTGTATCAATAAGTATAAGTACCTTTTTCTTTAAATAATTATAGAACAGCTCAGACAACAAAGCTGTGTTATTGACGATAACCTGGTGTTTTTTTTTGTAATAATGAAGTAGTTTAAATGTTTGAATGACATAGGTGATAAATAACACCGGAAATTTACTATAGCTACAGGTAACTCAATGATTTACACAAAACGTTATTTCATTTTTACTATAGATATGAATTATATAATTTATTACTCTTTCATTATTTCGATCATCTGATGCTAGTAATACGCGCGATACTGATATTATGAATATCGTTACTATTGACTTTGATCCACACATGATATAGAAATAGAATCAAACGATGCGGAATCATCTTGATAGGGACAAGAGCGTTCAATTGAATAGTTCACTGAAGTGAATGAAACAAACAAGAAGATGATGATTTATAACTACGCGATTATATTTATCGACTTTGAAAGAAATTTTACATGCCGATTCTATTAATCAGCGTTGTTAATTTGAACAAATATTAATTAAAATATGTCTAGACGAGGTGGCCGAGGGGTTAAGGCGTTAGACTGCTAATCTAATGGGCTCTGCCCGCATGAGTTCGAATCTCATCCTCGTCGCCATGTTTTTTCTTTTGTTCACTGCATACTTATATTAACTTTATTTAATACTTCGAGGAAGTTACACTGGTTTGGTATCTGTATGCTGAAATTTTTTGATACTGACTTTTTTCATTTATGTTTTTCCTATGATCGATGAATGCACGTACAATCGGTCAGCAAGTTGACACTGAATGAAAAGAATACGAATGTTCTTTTGTGAAATCAATAGATGTTACATATTCTTCAAAATATTTGCACTAATGAATTACTTCCACGTTTTTTCTCAACAGTTTCAAGTGGAACGCAAAATTAGGTGATTCACAAGTGAACTGAAATTAGTGACATCTATGTAGAACTTTCGATAGAACGCAATAAGCTTGAAGCAAAGATCGACTTACCATAACATTTTCGGTGTCGAAAGTTGAGAAATACTTTACAATTTTGGATATAAAATAGATATGTTGATTCGAATATTTCGATCATATTTTTGTGTGTTTAATGTTTCAAAATTTGAACTTATCTGAAATGTCAAAATGATATTTAATATAAAGCCAAAACCAAAAGCCTTTAGATAAGAAATTTAGACATTTAGGATGAGTAAAAGGAAGAGATAAAGTTAAATTTATGGATGCATAACATTTCTAATTGATTTAGTCAAATTACTGCAATCGAATAAGCGTATCTGTTAAATTAGAATACATTCTTTTCTAATTCACGCTTAAGAATCAAAGCTGACTTTAAGATAATAGCCCTGCTAAAGTGCGTCTTGTAATAGTGGGTGATAGATTAACAAATATACATTCTCCATCTGGCCTCCGATTGCACTTTTTTTTAAAATATAGGAATCCTTAGAGGATCGAGGTTATCAAAAATATANTTTCTACTGAAATAAGTCGCTAATTCGAGGATCATTATAAAAGTTTTTCACAAATCGATAAATAACAATAAAGTAGATCATAAGCTTTGAAAAAACAAATACATGAAAAAAGACATACTATTCTCATAAATTAAAGGAGACATTTCAGATCACGGACATGACTTCCCAAAAAATCTCAACCTAATTTTATTGTTCTGATAATCAGCATTCATCTCTTATTATTTCCCACAAGTTTATTTTTGTATTTTATTTTAACTCAATTTTTCCTGGTAATAAATAAGTGTAAATGAAAATGCATATTCATAGGATGGTGTAATATTTCACGGGCCTTCAGAATATATCGTTATTTTAAAAAAAATAATTTCTTTTGGTAACAATATCCTCAAAATACAGAGTGAAACTTATTTTCTCCAGGGCTATATATCTCTATGCAGCTTTTATATCTAACTAAAACTTCACTAAAAATCCGAAACTAATTAGTACATGATCACTTTATGAATTCTTTTTTCTTTTGAACTATTATGTATTTTGTACTTAGTATTAAACAATTTCTCAGTCAGCCCACTAAATAGGCGAAAGGAAAAATAATGTTTAAAACAGATGCCACTATAATACAAGAATTTGTCCAAAATACATGATTATACACATTAAAAGCTTTTTTTTCGTCTAACGATAATAGCAAAATTAAGAGGTTTTCGGAAATTTTCTACTTTTTTCGATAAAATATAGGAAAATATAGGACAAAAATAGGACTTTTTTGAAAATATAGGAATTATAGGAAATATAGGTCGCATCACAGCTCAGATTCTCCGTGCCTCTTCTTCGTAGAAAAAGGTGAAGTGTTGATTTCATATATGTGGCATTAGGATCTGGGATTTTCCAAGATTTAATGTATTACTACAACGAAGGAAAATAATAGATAATAGTAAGGTCGATCTAGTTAAGTCTGTCCAATTATCGATGATCAAAGTGAAATACATATATACATCCGTTGTAGTTATGCCAAAAGACTGAGCATGAGTAGCACTCTAAAATTATCTTGAACGTAGTTCTAGACCACTACGATGTACCAGAAATTGATCTGAGAATGCACTTGAAAAATTTTCATTCGCAACACTACAAATACTATCTTACAACTGATGGTATCATGGCACGAGTAAGTTTATTCTATGATAGCATTCAGAAATAAACAAAGTAACAAAAAAAAAATTCACAGTACATTTTGAAGACAATAATGTATGCACACCAATTTACAACTTTCACTTAGTTATAAGATAAAAATGTATCGTTCTGTCTTCACGTATCATGAGAGAGAGAGATATATACATAAAATCACGTATGTTATTATCATTCCATGAGCGACGTGTATTTAACACTGAAATAAACCATTGAAACCTGCTTTTTTTCATGTTTCATTCAGTGCCAATGTTGTATTCTATATTCATTATCGTAGCTTTTACGCTTCCTCAATATGTTCATAGTAGCTGTTGTCGTTTACCATTTACTGATGGCGAATGTCAAGTTAATCGGAAAGGTCCGCATCGATATCAAGTCATGCCTGATTTTCGTTCAGGTCTAGTCATGGAAAGTACAGAATGTTATATAAATGAGTTTGATGCAAATTATCGAAAATTAGTTGAAACAAAAAACTATTGTAATGATTGTCCTGGTCTACTGATCTTTCATACGAATTCATCTGAAATATTCTTATTTCCAGAATATATCGAACGTATTTTAGAAGGACGAACACAAGCACAACGGTAATAAATATCACCGTTTTGTTTCTATAAAAACCAAGAGACACTTTTAAGTAATTAACTATGTAAATTTATTTTTAGAAAAAATGTAGTGATTTTAACAACATCATTAACTGGTGCATATGATCTAGATTTTACCTTATTTTCACGTTATTATTCATCTCATCGAGTAGATCAAGTCCCTTCACTCTATGTTGATTTACAATTACCAGAATATGATCCAAAACTAGAAGTACAACCGAGTCTACGTCTTCGTATACCTAATTATATTGAAGATAAAGAAGGATCATCTAAAATCAGCCGACAACAATTAATTAGTTCATTGATCGATATTAAACATACTATGATCCATCAATTGCCGTATCTCTATCATTTCGATATAGAAAAACATCGTCATCCACCAAGTAAATCTAGATATAGATACTATTGTGAATAGGATGCATCTACATATTTGAACGTTTTGTTTTTAGCTCGTTGTACTTTGTATAATGTTCAAATGTCATCGTCTGATCTCGTTTGGAAAGTGTTAGATTCCGAAGCAGCAGTTTGTAGTACATTTATGTCACATTTTGGACGAAACAAATGTTTTGCACAAGGTTTTACACGACTATTTTGCTCGATTGAAGAAGGTATATCGTCCGATGATCGACTAGAATTACCATCGTATGTTCAAATGGAAGCCTATGTGGAACGTTTAACAATAGCTGTAACTGGTAGTCGTCAAGTTGCTATGTCTTTAAGTAACGATCAAATGCGACCTGCTAAACAAGTTAAAATTCTTCTTCTTCGAGGTCATTTGTTAGTGACAGATATCAATATTGATCTGCCTATTCTAGTTGAATATGGAAGTAATTGTGATGATTATAGTTTAGTTGTTCCGGAGGGTTTCAGTACAACTCGTTATCGCCGTTTTGATAGTGACAATTCTCCTATGTCTTTAAGAAATAGGGCTATAGTTGTACCATCTTGTTTTCAAATAATACCTAATTTAGCTCAAGTATTATTATCATTATCATTTAGGAAGAGTACTCTTCTTCCATCTACTATTCAATCAAAATCCGATGAAAAACAAATAGCAATAATTTCAGATTCAACAGAGTCAACAATTACACTTGATTTAAATTTAACAAATGATTATCAAGAAAGTAATAAAACAAACTATTGGAACATTATATCGGATAAGAATAGTACGTGAAAAAAAAGATTATTTTAATACAAAATGTTACCATTATTATTTTTTTCTTAGATTTAGCTTATATTGCAATTGTTTTACTAGCTTTACTTATTCTTATTCCGTTATGTGTTATTGTTTTCTGTTGTGTATATTGTAATGATGATCATAACGCAAGTTGGACATTGAAACATGTTTCTGATAAAAATCCCGCTTATAATACTTCTATGAATGATCAAAGTGATACTTCAGCTAATTCAAATGTCCATAAATCAACTCAAACAGCAGACAATCCAATTCGTATTTAAAACATTTTCGTCTGTTCTTTTTTTTTCTTTTTTTCTCATGGAAGAATAAAGTACATTCATATTAAATTTGTTGAGAAGCAAACAAACGACAGCTATGTTTGCCGTCAGTTCGACGTGATTAGCAACGATTTCAACATATTATTTCAATTTTGTTCGGTTGTTTTGATTTTCTCTTCATCGAAATAGTTGAGCCGATGAAAAGAAAAAGAAGAAAAAAAGAAGAAGAAGAATGCGACGAAGAAAGCACAAGAGCAGTCCATGAAGTGTTATTTTATTTAAATAAGCTTTTTTTCTTCGTATTTCTGATTTCGTAAGTCAAAACACAAATGGCATATCGAATCCAATGATGACGGCAGAGACCATGACCGAAACGTTTAATTCATTGTACACAAAATCAAAAAGAACGTATAAACATCAGAAAGATATTCATAGTGATATAGTAACAGTTTGTTCAAACAAAGTTAGTTTTGAGAATTAGTCAATTTATTCGTTCGTTTTGTATTCTTCAGAACTCTGTAACATTTTCGGCAACTAATTGTAACGATTGGCATCGACTGTTACTAGCTCGACTTAAATCTGGTGTTACAGGAAAATATCGAACGACAGGAAAAAACGGCACAATATCAGACATCATTGTATGTGAATTATCTAAAGGAGAGCAATTATTTAGATAAATATTTATTAAAGTTCAGTTCAAATCTAGTTATTCGATTCTGACAAGATTCTATCTGTACTAATCGAATATGATAGAAGAAGTCATAGCAACAAACTAATGAGACTCGGTCAGCTCAAATTCCTATTTGATATTTTTTTTAATTCGAAAGAGCAAAATTCTCTTTCATACAATCGTTTTGTCGGATGCAAAAAGTAAATAAATAAGTAAATCGACATACGATATTTTTCTTTACTGTTTAGAATTTATTTATTCTCTCCGAGATTATTTTTCACATTGATTTAATTTATTTTTAGTCATCAACATCGTTTGAAGATCAAAATGTAACGTTAAGATCCTATATTGACGAATCACTTGCTACTACTCAATCTCGTAGAGCTTCTGTTACACAATCAGGTTCGAGTCGATTGCTTAACAATAAATAATTCTATTCTCACTTTCTTGTTAATATATATATGTATATATAGATGCATTGAAACCACTTGATTCATCAATAGAAATTTCAATGAGACGAGATAATCATTATGTAAAAAATTCCTTATCAAATCGATCTGGAAATACTATAACTTCACTTAAGCGACGAGTTAGAAAAGTATGTGGATTTCATGATTTTCTGTTTGATGATCACATTAAAAGAACAAATCGATCGTGATACTCTGCTTTGCTTTCTAGCAGCAAATGAGATGTACACAAACTCAACCAAGTTTTATTCAAGAAACAACATATCAACTGCCATCATCAACTAATCTCATTTTTATGCCATACACTGATCAAGCCGAATTACCGCGTCGTTACAGACCAAAGAAGTACAGCTCCGTTGTTCAATTACCACCATTAATAAATGCTAACAAAGCGGTCCCTACTCACTCTCATGATACTCAATTGAATATCTACGCATATTAAGGTCATAAATGTATCAATACTATTACAGTAGAAAATCAAGAAGGAGAAACTATTAAATGATTTTTTTCCTTCTTGTCCTTCATTTTGAGTGAACTACGCTGAAAGATACCGAAATGACTATGGTAGTTGTTGTTTTTTGTTTTTGTATTTGAAAAAGTTTATTTTTGTAAACTATATTGATCTCGATTGAATATTTTTTCCTATTTTGTGTTATAATCATTCTAAGATGCACATGTGCTGATTTATCTTATGATTGTAACCGGTGTATTCTTGCTAAATTTAAATACTTCTTTGCTATTCTTTATTCGACTCTCGTAACGTGTCATGTGACAGTATGATATCATTCTACTAGCTTTTATTTTGTTTTTTCTTGCATTTTCCCGGTTTTTATCTGCTCAATAAAATGATCGATTTCATTGTAAATTTAGTTAGAGTACAATAAATATGACAGAGCAATTTGCATAGATTGAATAATTAATAAAATATATGAACTGAATTTGATGAATGTCTTCTACTATTTCTAGTTACATTTACAGCTGATTTTATTGAAACTGAGCATTGTTCGTATAAGATTCTGTTCATGTAATGGTTACAGAATATCTCTATCGTTAGCTTGAATACGATGTCATATGCTTTAAAGTTCCTGTGAACCCGAGAATTAGCAGTCAAAAACAATTCAACTCATGTTCTTTACCACTATTCAAACGTTTCCATAGATAGATCCATCTAAATTTGAAAATCAACAAGCAATTTGACCATTGAAGAGAACAATATTTAAACTAGTGAGAATAGAATTTGCTTCTATCCCTTGAAAAATCCAAATTCATTACAGTAGTTACGAGTATTGTTATTTTGCAGTTTTAAATATTTACTTTCAGCTTGAATTCGTATACATGTTTATTATATTGACATATTTCCTATGCGAAATATTTGGTTATTGCTATTATTAAAATTGAACGATTCATCAATTGTCTTTTTTTCTATACAAAATATCAGACTAACCGATAGTGAAAGATACACAAACTAGAATATTCTAGTGATGAAAAAATTAGATTCTAGAAGTATACGTGCCTGTTAGCTAGATAACAATATCCTCATATATTATAAACGAAAAGTACATCGTACTTTCAAGAAAAAAAAGAAAAAAAAATTTATATATATATAAAGAAATATTGTTGACATTTCCAAGAAGCCAAGTGTTATAGTAATTTCAGCTAAAGGCAAACTTTTTCGAGTATCATTTTTCCTTGAAACAAAAGAATTTTTATTCTAGGAATTATTTTCCTCTTAAATACATACTCCTGTTCTGAAGATATTATTCTTTATCAAAATAGATCGACTTTTACTTTCCGATTCCATCACCGTCTTGTCTAAAAATTCGTTCTCATAGGATACTTCTTGTTAGTGTCTATTCTTCGTGTACTGTGGAGAAATCGAAACGATATAAACATGAACGTCAAAATAATTGTTTCAGGTTTAAACAAGCACTTAGGAGTATTTGTTGCTATAATTGTCAAGTTGAGAATCACTACAAAAATCTAAGGAATGATGCAGAAGACAATTATGTTGTTTGAGTATTAGGATAAAAAGAATTTTAACTTTTCTCAAGGTTAATCATATCGTTAACTAACATTCTAGAAATCGATCAGTCAGTAATTATTCGAACTTTTATGACCAGTAAATTCAAATATTGACTTAGCAATAAAAATACTTTAGTATTGACATCTTGTGAAGTCTTACTATGAATATGCAATCGGATCCTGTATCTAAGTGACCCGTACACGAACATATCGATCTTTATCAATTTTCGTTTATTTCAAAGCTCTTCTCAAATAAAAATCTGTCGCTACTTTTTATTGCTATTTAAACAATTGAACAAGTCATGAACGAACGCATTCATGAAATCTTTTACCACTGAAACTTTCAGACGAGATGGCCGAGCGGTTAAGGCGTTAGACTGCTAATCTAATGGGCTCTGCCCGCGTGAGTTCGAATCTCACTCTCGTCGCCACTTTTTTTACTTCTGCAAACGATCTCTTTTTGCTGTGCAAGTGCAATGGAACATCAATCAATACTTTTTAGAATAGGTCTTCTTTTGTTTAAAAATGAAACTGTCGATTTGTTGAATTTGTAATCCTATCCATATGACTCAATGTCATTTTTTTTTGTTATCATCAAACGACAGTAATGAGGAAACGGTATCGTTCTTTGATTGGATGATGCTATGCAATGAAATAGCCAATATGCATCAGCTGAGATATTTCATGGATTTCATAGCTCAATTCGTTTAGTTGTTTTATGTTTCGTAGAGTTTTTCTCTTTTAAAATGGGTAAAAAGAATCGTGATAGCAATGTAATAGTTAAAACATCACCTTCCAGTCGTCAACAAGATCCAGCATTTGAATATTTAACTAAAACATTTAACAGTACAAATGGACCCATACAGGTTTATAATTTATTCTAATGATAGTATCCCTAATTTTTCCTTTTAATTATTCTAGGCTATGTGTGATGTTACTCGGCCACATGTGGATTCATTTAATTGGATGCTTAAAGAAGGCTTAATGAAAGCAGCAAGCGTAAGGAGAGAATATTCATTGTTTGTTCATCGAATTTCATTTGAATATTTTCATGTTTCAGGCCATTTTACCATTAGAATTTGAAACAAATACTAAATTACGTGTTAAATTAAAATTTGTTGTATGTATACCAAAGGTTTTTTGTCATCTAAATGTAAACCTTTCTCTTATTCCTTTTAGAGTTTGGAAATCGCTCGGCCTAAAGCAAAAGTAATTGTCGGTGCCAATCGTCGTAGTCACTATGTTTATCCCGCTGAAGTATGTTTGTTTTTGGTAGAGACGAAATCATACTCATAATGTTTATTATTCATTCTAGGCTCGTATGAGTAAAAGCACATATTCTGGAACATTGCATGCTCGTATTCATGCTGAAGTTTTCGATCAAAATGGTAAATTAATTGGACGTGAATCATATGATAGAAGTCTTGGTTCAATACCAGTTATGGTTCGAGTATGGATTTATCGAATTGTTTCTCAAAAGAATACAACATAATTTTATTTTTAAGAGTGATGCCTGCAATTTAGCTAATATGACTACAAAAGAACTATGTTCAAAATATGAAGAACCAAATGAAAATGGCGGTTACTTTGTAGTAAAAGGATATGAACGTATTTTACGTTTACTAACAATGACAAGACGAAATTATGTTAGTCAAATGAAAAAATTATTACAGATAGTTGACGTTGATTTGTTTTTCGTTGGACTTCTTTAGCCTATGGCAATGTCTCGTGGTCGTTGGCGTCAACGTGGCCCTGGATTTACCGATCGTGGTCTTCAAATTCGTTGTTTGTCAGATGATCAACGTGGTGTTGTAAGTTTTTAATGTATTTAAAAATAGACTAAAATTGTTCAAATGAGTTCTAATCGTTCGGATGCGGTTTAATCCAGAATAACAGCGAATGGTGAGAAAACAGATTTATATAATTAGAAAGAACTATTGAATGCATATCTGTTATTTCTTTTCTTGATATAAAACTAAATACATCTTACGAACAATGCAAATCTTAGTCTTCATAACTGAAAAAAATTGTGAAAATAATTTTTTTAATTTTTTCAATAGGAAAATACACTTCATTATTTGGATACCGGTGCCATTTCTTTAGCTTTTATGTATCGTAAAGAAATGTATTTTATTCCTGTTGTTATGATTCTCAAAGTAAGATTCTCTTTTACAATTATTTACTATACATTGGTTCTTATTGGCCGAAGCGAAAAAAATCTTTAATTGAGCTAATTTTACATTACGAGAATTTATTTATTAGATGTTAGCTGATGATAATACATCTGATCGAGAAATTCATGCAACTCTTATGCGTGGTGCTTATGAAAATAATAGTGCTTTTGATAAGTAAGATGGAAACAATTTTCTATAGGTATCATCGTTGTTGATTTCTTTTATTTCTTAAAGTAATATTAAATATATGCTTCGTCAATTACAAAAAACATATTGGTGTGAAAAGCCATTAATAACTCGTCAATCTGTAATTGATTATGTTGGTTCACATTTTCGTACACGTCTACAACGACCAACATGGCATACAAATGCTGATATTGCACGTTATTTACTTGATAATTATATATTAATTCATTTAAAAACTGATAAAGCTAAATTTAATATGTTAATGTTTGTATTCTATACTAATTATATTGACTAAAATATAACGAATTTATTTATTTAGATTTATGATGCGTAAACTTTTCTCATATGTACGCGATGAATGTAAAGCAGAAGATCAAGACGCACCATCGATGCATGAAATTCTTTTGCCTGGACATGTTTATTTGGCATTACTATCAGTAAAGTTTTCTAGTACATCATGACAATATTAATAAAAACTTGCTTCCTTTTCTTTTCAAGGAACGATTAGAAACATGGTTGGTATCATTGCGTGAAACATTTTTAAAACTGAATAAAAGTGCTAAAACATCAAGTGATGCATCAATAACTACAAGTGCGTAAGTGTAATTATTTCGTTTCGACCATATTTTGCTTTTTTTGTGCTAAATTTTTATTTACAGAACTTCGTCTAGCAATGGATACTATTGATAAAGATCAAATAGCCAAAGCTTTTGAACATTTTCTAGCTACTGGTAATCTTAATTCGAAAACAAATCTTGGCTTAAGACAGGTTCGTTTTTCATGATAAAAACTTCAAAGGATTGAAAGCATAGACAAAAGTGTTACCAAAAAACTATTGTTATTAATCACAAAAATGTTTCTCTAAAATGGAACTTTTCATTTAGACAAGTGGTTTTTCGATTATTGCAGAACGTTTAAATATTCTCCGTTTCATATCACATTTTCGGTCTGTTCATCGTGGTGATGCATTTACTGAAACTAAAACAACATCCGTTCGAAAATTACTACCTGAAGCATGGGGTTTTCTATGTGCCGTTCACACTCCTGATGGTTCTCTATGCGGTTTACTGAATCATTTATGTATGACATGTCAAGTAACACAAGAAACAGCAACAAATACATCAACTGAAGCTCTTGTTGACACATTGATTTCCTATGGTATGCGACGTGTACCATCGATTGATGTTCATTGTTATGATGTTATTCTTGATGGACAAGTTGTTGGGTATATAAAGTTTTTTGCTTTAAATTTTTCTATGAAATTTGTTTTTCTTAGATTTATCGATGATACTCGAGCATCATTAGTTGCTGCACAATTACGTTATGATAAAGTGACAGGAAATCGTCGTCGCTCTGGTGTATCAGAATATTTAGAAATCGTTTTGGTTCCTAAAGAAACTCATGGTTTATTTACACTCTATCCAGGATTATTTATTTTCTCGACACCTGCTCGATTGATACGACCAGTAATGAATTTAATTACAAAAACAACGGAATATGTTGGTACATTCGAACAAGTCTATCTCGGCATTTGTATAACTCATGATGAATTTGTGCCAGAAGTAAGAATACTACTAGATTTTAGTCTTTAGATCTATATAAATATTTTCTTATTTAGTATACAACTCATCAAGAATTAGCACAATATAATTTCTTATCCATAACAGCTAATTTAACGCCGTTTAGTGAATATAATCAATCACCACGTAATATGTATCAATGTCAAATGGGTAAACAAACGATGGGTACACCCACATTAGCATATCGAAAACGAAATGATAATAAATTATATTATATCACAACACCACAAGCGCCACTTATTCGAACACGTGTTTATAATCAATACGCACTTGATGATTATGCTATGGGTACGAATGCAATTGTTGCCGTACTTTCTTATACAGTAAATAAAACGAAGAAAAATATACATGTTTCTTGAAATTAATATTTGCAAAACTTTTAAGGGATATGATATGGAAGATGCTATGGTTATAAATAAAAGTTCTATTGAACGAGGTTTTGCTCATGGTGCTATTTATGCATCTGAGGTAGGAAATGATTTATTTTTAATTGATTTAGCGACGAATTATAATATGTTTCTAGTTCATTGATTTACAAGAATTAGTTACTGATAAAGTTGATCAAGGCAAACATCAACTTGTATTTGGTAGGCAGCTATTCTATTATTACTCAACATAAAAGGTTACTATTTTCATATTCTAGCATTGGATACAAAAAATCCAAATTGGCGTCATTTAGATGCTGATGGTTTACCCGTTATTGGTTCAACTATGCAACCCGATGAAGTTCTTTGTTGCTATTTGAACACATTAACACAAGAATATAAAACAGTTCGATATCATAAAAAGGAACCAGCATATATTATGTCAGTTACACTTGTTGGCGATGAAGATGGCAAAATATTAAAATCAAAAGCATGGATCATGTATCGAATTATGGTAAAAAACTGCAATTGACTATTCATAAAATTTTTGTTCTATCAAAGATGATCTAAGCGTAGTGTTGATATAGAGAAGCATAAGTTTGAGCCTACTATAACTGTTCTCAATTGACAATCAGAAAAATAAATAAAATTTTCAATTTGGTTTTAGCGTACACCTATCATTGGTGATAAATTTTCTTCACGCCATGGCCAAAAAGGAGTTTGCTCACGTTTATATCCAGCTGAAGATTTACCATTCACAGAATCAGGTCTTGTACCTGATATTATATTCAATCCTCATGGTTTTCCATCTCGTATGACAATTGGTATGTTGTTAGAATTTATGGCAGGAAAATCAGCTGTCTTACATGGTTTATCTCATGATGGTACACCATTCCAATTCAATGATGATTATCCGGCTGTTGATTACTATGGGCAATTGTTAAAAGCTGGTTAGAAATAAAAACAATATTTTATTCATATTTATATTTATTAATGACTTTTTAGCTGGCTTCAGTTACTACGGAACAGAATCTATGTATAGTGGTACAACTGGTCTACAGTTTGAAGTTGATATATTCATTGGTGTGGTTTATTATCAACGTTTGCGGCATTTAGTTAGCGATAAATTTCAAGTGAGAAAGAAATACCGACAGAAATAAAAGAAAAATAAGTTTTTCTTTTACTTTTGAAAAAAGGTTCGTACAACTGGCCCAGTTGATGCATTAACAAATCAACCAGTGAAAGGTCGTCGTCGTGAAGGTGGTATACGTGTTGGTGAAATGGAACGTGATGCATTACTTGGTCATGGTGTTGCTGGTATTCTTCTTGATCGTCTTCTTCATTGTTCCGATGAAACACGTGCCTATGTATGTTCACGCTGTGGTTCATTAATATCCTTAGTGAAATCGAAAATTGGTTATGTTTGTCGATATTGTTATGGTTCATCGTCAAATACTGTACAACGTGTGACTATACCATATGTATTACAATATCTTATTGCTGAACTTGCTTCTGTTGGCATTAAAACACATTTTGATACAAAATCAGTTGTACGAAATTTCGCTTTGTCGTCTCAATGAGATAGACATATGGAAAAAAAAATAAAAATGTTTTGTTGTTGAAATTAATTGATTTAAGTAATTGAAGAACTAATATTTCGATATTATTTGAATGGAGTTATTATAATAATTTGAGCATTGATGTTTTCATGTGAGAGTTAGCTCTCAAGTATCTTAGTATTCGGAGAAGGGATTATGGTAGTTTTAATTTTGGAAAATTAACTGAGTATGTACTACTCTCGAATCCATGTTTCAGGTAGTAATGATAGACAGCACCAGGCAAATGTCTGAATCTGAAAACACCACTAGATAGACCTGACCAAGCTCTACTTGAAACGTGAGTATCAGAGTTGAAACATTGACTGAAACTAATATGAACAGGCTTTACTCAAATATAGTGTTAACTTCATTTACACCGAACTCGATTACCTTAAATCACATTTGATTGATTTCACGAGTAAATGGATACACATGAATAAACAAGTGCGTATAAACATATCCATGACCACACACTTATTTTAAATCGTATGACTCTCCTTTCATTAAAGAAAAAATTCGTCGCGTTGTTTCACCTTTTTTTCAAAGTGATAATCTTATTTCTATTTCTGGTGAAGCTCACTCGATAGAGCAAAGCGTAGGCTCATGATCAATAGATACATAGAGAGATGAGAGTAAAAATGAGCCTATCGTCAAGGGCGTACCGACCGGGGGGG
>OENM01000083.1:91948-112308 GCA_900239745.1 Rotaria magnacalcarata
CCCCCCCTGCTCTTGAGACTTCGGTACGCCCCTGCCTATCGTAGACCAAGTACATATTATTTCAACATCGCTTCTCATCAGAATAAGGACGTAATTGTTTGTCATTACTCGCTGACTCATTAACGTAAGTAATCTAACAGTTTTTGTGCAATTATTTGGCTGATAATAATTCTTCTAGAAACCAAGGAGAAGAATAAAATACGTGATAAATCGAGTGCTCTCTCTGGTGAAACCCGAAAGTGTCATGCAAGGATATCTTACACTTCAAAAATAAATCAAACGAGAGAAATCGAGAGATAAGTTACAGAATAGAAAGAGATTTTATGTATGAACGAATAATATTTCAATCAAAACGATAAAATATCAGCGTGTCCGAAGAACTTTTGCTTTTTTGGAAAAACGTTTAGTTACACTAAACAACTCAGAATAGTGGTTAAAATGGGAACCCGGAATTTCGGCCCAATATGAAATGAAGATGAGGATCGGAATGACTCAATTTTACGATAAAAACTTTTTTGAGGCCGAAAATCCGAACCGAAAATTCCTTAAGCCGAAATTCATGTAACCCGACTTTCGGAGTTCGTCCGATTGATATTTATATAATGATATCATCATCAAACAGAAAAAACACTAGTGAAAAAAATGAGATTGTGGGGTGAGTGCAATACAACTGTACTTCACGTTTACTGATAAATATATATTATCAAGTAACAGATAGTAACAGTATAGAAGATTTATTTCTCAATATGTGAATTAATACATGACTGCAGATTAACCTTGGGGAGTAGAAGATAATACCAGAGAAGTTTTCCTCACTAACAATAGAATAAAACTGTTTATCTTGAGAATGAAGGTACGACCACCCAGGTCGAGCAATCCAACAGTGGGAACCAATCGAAACCCATCCGATCCGACTCGCATCCAGTAGGATTTTGTCGGACCCTACAGAACTATCGTTGGATTCCGGATTCGAAGTTGGATCCTCAATGTCGGATTCCTATGAATTCCAACGAAACACCGTTGGATGTCACCGGAAGTTCAATGGGTTCCAACCAGTGGTTCCGACGTCAATTCCTCGACCCGGAATCCTATAAGATTCTGTCGGATGGTAGGATACTATCAAGTTCCTATCGGATTCGATGTGGGATTTCTCGATCTGGACAGCTACCATGATTTACATTTTATCCCAACAAAAGTGACTAGATAGAAGGCAATAATCATCAACTTCTAAGTCAATAAGACTTAGTTTTGAAATAAATTGATGTGAGTTTGTAACATTATCTTTGATGGTTTCTCGCAGAAGTTTTCATAATACTGAATGTAAACGATGAGATGATACTACAGAGAATGGTTGACAGTGTGTAAATTATAGGTCTCATAGGCAACAGGATCAAATTTGAAACTTGAAAGCTCAGTTGAATTCAAGTCTAGAACTTAACATATATGAAATCCTATCGTCGGAATGATATTTCTCTTGAAAAGTGAATTTTCCACAGATAAAAATTTATGAAAAACTTAATGCCCATATCATTCGATTCGATCGGCCTCAAACAAATATTATATAAATGGCGTCGAATGATTCCTTCAGCAACTATCAAAAGTAACAATGATGCTTATTGTTCATGTTTCATTATCGATATTTGTAAATGTATATTTTCAAGATTGAATATGAATATAAAATTGTTAGTAAAAAAAATAAATGATTAAATGAATTTGTCTTAGTTACTGAAAAAAGGGTTGTGTTGAATATTTTTGAGCCTTCTAATAGAAGAAAAGGACGGAAAGAAAACGCATTATTCATGAATATATATTGGATAGTTGTTATAGAAAAAAGTTTCATTTGAGTAGCAATCTCATACAGTTTGCCAAAAGATTGAAGGAAAGAGGTATGCGTTGCATAATAACGTCAGTTTAATCATTGTGTATTGATTAATGCGAAGTTGTAAGATCCAGTGATTGAAGTCGAGCTTTTCCTTTAACTGCTTCCAAAATTTCTTGGAGATCTGCGAAAAATAGAAAAACAAATGTTGCTTTCCCACTAATAAGCAAAGCATAACCCGTCACAGTATTTATGAATATCAACACTATTATTTCATTTTGATCATCCAGAAATTAATCAATAATATGCGAGTGTTTACTTATCAAAAGTCAATGGCATAGTCAAAGAGTGACCTCACTGTAGTTTCGTTATTCTTTCCATCTTGTTAAGACGTGCTGTTCTCAAAAATGCAAGCGAAAATTTCTCAAAAATCGACATATTGTATGCACTACTTTTGAATTCTGAGGACTTCGCATGTTATGAATACCGTTTCAAACGTTTCAACAACTTTCAAGGAAAGAAGATAATTTTCTTGCATTTATCTATTTTCATCTCAATGAATAACGTTAGTTGTTGGAGCTATCCATTTTACTGATCTTCAAATTCCATATCTTATTAGAAGGTTAAAAATGTCACAATAGAATAATATAGCATAAAATAAGTATTACTTCGTACAAATTTTCAAAAGAAAACCGCAATTTCGCCTCAATTTTTCATGTTCCTCATCATTCAAAAGTACATAACACTGAAATTTTCTTTTTTTTCCCGTACTTCACAATTTTCTTCAAATTACTCAGTCATACTATGGATTTTTTCCTAGCTAGAAAGTTAATGTTCTCCCAATATTTTTAGTTAAAATTTATTTCCTCATGGCTCATCAGACAGCGTTCATGATTATTACGAGAGATTTGTCTTATTGAGCACTACGAAATGCGCAAATATTTTTTTGTTATGTGAACTCCGCGCAATAGGTGATTGTGGTCAATTGCAAAGTTTGCAAGTACCATAAGTACTTGCAAGTTTTGCAACTACGTATCGATGTGCTGAGAGAATTCAGACGTAGAAATTTGTTCAGTCAAAGATGAAAAGCAAAATGAAACTATTGATTATGCTTTTGTTTTGAATGATGGAGGAGTTATTATTGAAATAGCTACATTTTTCAAAAGTAATTGTTCAAGTTCTGTTTTGAAAGTTCGTCATAATGCTTCGATACGTACTAATACTGAACTTTTCGTTTTTCTATGGTTTGTTGAGAATTTAAAACTGTATTTCAATGAGAAAAAAAGTAATCTGAAACTATGAAAACCGAACGATATATTGAAAAAAACTCAGTCTTATTTATTCTTGAACAACCATCCGTTGGTATGTCTACGATTCCACTAGTATTTTAAATCACATTAACATCTCACTTCCATTCGTCTGAGTACTGAATTATATCATTCAGTGACTACTAGTCGAAGTTACCATAAAAGTAGTGAACTTTTTAAAACCAAATATGAGAACTTTTATGCGAAGAAAAACTATTTTCTGGTGTCTCACTGAGAGAAGAGAATAGAATCTCTCTTACTTGGAACCGCCATTGAGGCAAGCTTTGATGATGCAGCTCGAACTGATGCCATTCCAGTACCTACAACAGAAAAATAAACGATCTGTGGATTCTGACGCTGTATAACTCATAGCTAGGCATATACGCACCACAACTTGTACCGTTGACAGTATATTTGCTTATCACATTCGACCCATAGTCAGCAATGTATGCATTACCAACCGAATCAAATTTAAAGCCAAAAGTTGTTGCATAGAATGAAATAACAATGGTACCCCAAGTCGAGCCTGGATAAAATCGATAGAGTCCACCACCACTCAGTGCATAAATGGTCCCGTAATTATCAACAGAAACATCAGTAGGAAAACCTATCTGTCCGTTAGCACCGCCAACTGTTGTACCTGTTGATGCACCGGATAGCCACTTTTGAATTCGTCCATTGCGAGNGCGATGTAAAGCGCCATACTTTGATCAACATAAATACCCAATGGACATGAAAGTTGATTCGTACCATTTCCCGCGGTACCATTTCCTATTCCAGCTACTAGAGTTCCATTAGTAGACCGTAGTGTCCATTTCATTACGCGATTATTTCCATAGTCCGATACGAAAACATTGCCAAGAGCATCGACTGCTACGCCCCAAGATGTCTGTTGTTGATTGTAATTAGACCCAATACTACCACCGGCAACAACTTGACCGATGATAAATGGTGATGCGGAAGAAATATTAACATATTTCATTATTCTGTTATTGAACATGTCGGAAATGTATAAATTGCCGTTAGCGTCCATGATGGATCCTGATGGGTTTGAAACTTGGTTAAGACCATTGCCGACTCCACTTACCAGCGGTATCCCAACCAAATTGCCATTTGAAAACTTTATAATACGATTGTTGTAACCGTCGCTAACATATAGATTTAGATTTGTGTCAATTGACAAATCCCATGGTCCATTCAACGAACGCGTACTATTGCCTGCAGTTCCATTTCCAGCAACGGAGATAGGATTTTGGTTCCATACTAAGCACGACGCGTCTAAAAAATAAGTCAAATATTTTTTAATTACTAGGTAACTTTCTGGTTAATTACATTAGACGTTTCCTACACCGTTTTGTTTAGCTGGTTGTTCAATTTCTCGAACTCAGTTTTAATCTTAAGAATGAACCTTGAGGGAAGGGATTCTAATTTTTCTCACTTTGTAAGTTCAAAGCTCATTTTCAATCGTGCTTCACAATATTTTGTGGCAGTCTTAGTGTAGCATTTGTATATTTCTATGTTTGCAAACAAAACATCGTCAAGCAAGAGAGAATCCTATATACAAGGGTATAAATTGATAAAAATTTACGTATACAAAACATACGACTGAAATGCATGATTCTAAAATATTTGGAAAAGATCTATTAACTTGATGACTGGTGCCGTATTGATTATCAGAAGCGTCAATATTAGAAGTATTTGCCAAGTCAATGAAAATTTTCTGGAACTATTCATTTACCAACCTAAAAGCAGTATGATCACGTAGTCAATCAGAATGAGTTCAATGCATAATTCAAAACTACTACTAATCGGAAAATCTTTTGTCCATATGAGTTACTATGAGATTTCGAAAAACAGATTTTACAGATCGAAAGAGGAAAAACAGTTGTATCTGATTTGTCAGGGAAACGTTTTCAGAAATTCACATATGAGAAACATACTAATTTTTTGTGACATATATTATACAAGTATTGTACGTGTTTACCCTTTCTTGTTTGCGCAATACACTAGGAACTTTACTAGCAGATAAGCTTATCCGTTACAATGCTGTGTGAAAAAAAACGTAGAAACATATCGAGAGATTAGTTGTGAGCGAACACGCATAAAATCTTTCTAACTTACTCATCGCTACAGTTGATGTTTGCAATGGTGTTGTTCCTTGCGTTGTTGAAGCAATTGTGGCAGTTGTGATATTCATAGGTGTTACTGATGTTGTATTTGTGTAAAGCAAACTAACTCTAGATGGACCTGAAACAATGATTGAGAATGGAGCCATTACACCTCCTGAGTACGTCGTTGCAACCAAAATATAAACAACACTAGAATCGAAGAATCGAGTAAATTTGAACTGTAAATTACCACCTGAGTCATCGTCTTGTGCAATAAGATTGAGACTAATGTTTGAAGGATAGAAACTGCTCGCATACAAATAACCGTACGTGTCGATATTACTGCTGCTTGTGATATTGTAATTGCCTGAAGTATTCACAATCACTCGAATTGCTTCGTAGTAATAGTTGGCAACACCGCCGGATATTCGAGCAAACTTTTGACTATTGGTAGTCCATGCACTTGAATAGGTCGAATTGACAATAGTCGAAGGTGCTAAACTTGATGCTAGAAACAATGAAGAATGCAATAGACTGAACTTTAGATTGATCTGCACAAAATTTTGTATTGCTTAAAAAGCATTCGTCTCGTCGTTACAGATAGGTTCTGAACTTTATGAACTGAAANTGAACAAACGGAGAAGGGCCTCTTTTCAACTACGCGCAGCTGAATTACATTTAAATGCCTCCATGATTAGAAGTTGTACTAAGAAAAACCGTTGGCAACTAAATGTGTGTTGGCGTTTATGCCCACGGGCGTAATTGTGCGACTGTTCTCATCATTCATACTCTTTCGTTAGCCAGTTAATCACGATCAAGCTCATATTCTATCTAAGCGGTTTTTTAACTATCTCGATCCGAAAGGTATATATTGTTAAGCTTACTTGTAATGGACGCGACGACTGTTGGTGATACTAAGAAAAGGGACAGCAACATTATGAAGATCAATTTTCATTCCATACCTGTGCTATTTTGATATCCCGTTGGACATACACTGTTACCAGCAGAAACCAATGGAAAGCAGACCGGCTGTATACAGCAAGTGTTCACGATGCAGACCGATTGAGAGTCGTTACACGTTAGAGTGCTATTATTGCACGAAAGCAATCCAGCACAACTCACAGATACACCACAGATACCGCCACCCGTGCCCACGGAGTAGCAATAACAATTCGGATTGCTAGACGAACATGCAGTAAAATTGCTACATGTTGCCGCGCGGCACTGAGCTACTAACGGCACGGAAACTTTTATAGCAAAATAAAGACATTATTGTTAGAACACGAAAGAGATTAGAACAAGGAGTATCACCAGTGGAAATGTAGGTCGTTGCTGAAGAAGAACCTGCAAGATGAGGATATTTAGTGATAGGAAAGTTACGAATAACGAGTGTTACCTTCAGTTGTAGCAATCGGCCTGGTTGTCGTATTGATAATTCCGATAGATGTTGCTAAAAGCAATATTCAGACCACAAAATTGTTTGAAAACAACAAAAAAGAGAAGGTATTTACTCGTTGAAATCGGTGATGATGTTGTGTTTCTTGTTGTAACTGGTGCTAAACGAAATAAAATCAGTAGATCTCAATGGAACTATTTCGTGGTCACGCGCAATTCTACCAAAGTGGCAATCATTTGAGTTCGTTTTAGCCTGTGAGCTAGCTATTTGTTTTATTTTAATTAGAAGACTTATATCCATTATTATCCCCGTATACTATTCTCACAAATCCTAGGATATACTGTAATTTCATTTTCAACAAATGTATTTCACTATTGATATGGGATTCATAAAGAACATTTATGTCATAAGGTAAGTCACTGAATGAAATTCTATAATGCNAGAAAATCATAGGTATTTGCACTTCCAATAAATTTAATGACTTTTTTATTATGATAATATTCAAAATCCTGAAGACTCTATGGATTTTCGGATACGAATCATCTTTTTCAGAGACCATTGAGTACTCTTCCGTCTTGTACAATATGAAACCAGCTTAAAGTTGCTTAAGTTCGAAAACTCAATTTTTTCCTTGTGCAAAAGCATTACAAGGCTCTCAAAATCAGTCGAGAAACCTAATTATGGTGATCGACTTCAAAGCCTTTTCTCCCTATTGTGTTAAATCATTGGACAGAAACTTTGAGGATGTTGTTTGGGTGACGATAACTGTGCAAAACGCAAATTTTGAGAGGAAACTTTCCTAAGTGATATTTTATCAATAACCTGTATCAGAGACTGAAAACCAATTGAAATGGTTGCCATTATGGTTATTTTGCACATGAATCATAGTATCATGACTATAAAGGATTTAGTAAAGCCTCTAAATGTGGGCGTAAATGCCTGGTGAGAACCTCGCTAGTGATAAATGAGCGCATGTATTTTCATGTTTTCTCTGATTCAAGTATTTACAGCCGTAAATATCTCCTTAGTCATATCTTCGTCCTCAACCGAACTTCAGACCTGTGCCATGATTTTTTTCACAGCTTATATTGCTAGCCGAATGCAAAAATCTGTTTTTCTAGCTTCCCAGTGGAAATTGCCGTTTGTAATATGTTCGCTCGCTTTACCTGACTATTTTATTTAAAGAGATCTTACTATCCGATCTTTTCCAAGAAAAACTGAAATATATCCCGAGGAGATAGATGTAGAGAATGCGAAATTGAAGCAAAATTGGTTTTTTGCTTTCTTTAAGTAGGTTAGATTCAGCTTGACAAGCTGATCAAGAACATGAATGTTTTCTATTTCTTGGAGTAATTTTTCATGAATTCTCAGACTTTTTGAATAATCTACTTTTTTTCTATCACTGACCAGCAAATAACTTTTCTAGATTCAATTTTTCGTTTTGAGTCTGAAACAAGCAGCTTTATCGTTTGCTTGAAATTATAAAAATTGAAAACTGGTCGATGGTAGAAAAAAAATCAGTCATTCAAGCAGTTTGAGAACTTCCTAAACGTCATCTAAAAAAAAGAAACGAATTCATGCTCTTGAGCAATTAGCCAGACTGAATCTAACCTACTTAAAGAGAGTCAAAGAGGAATTCTGCTTTGAATTTACACTATTCACCTCTTACAATCTGTTTTGATAGAATTTCGTAGATATTCATGAATTCCTCGTCTCAGTACATATGAAAAACCCTTCAAATCAGTGACCGTAGATGGAATAGAGTAGGCTACCACTTACAAGACGTGTCTTTTCAAAATACTCCACTCTCTTTCAGTAATTTCTCAAGACATGCTAAATAGAAACACTGAAACGTGAACATCATAATAAGTAGAGCACAAATTGTGCTAGAAATATTTCAATAAAAAATTAACCTGTAGATGTTTGGGGATTCGGTGTTGACGTACTGGAGTTGAGTGGTGGGCAGACTTGAGGGTCAGTAAGTGCCAATGGATAGCACATGGGCTTGTTACAATGAATACTGAAAGCGCATACAGTACATGGCACTGTACAGGTCACATTATCGCTTGAACATGGCGTTAGACTCGAGCATGGAAGCAATGATGCAGCACATATACCACTGGAACTCGAAGTAAGGATATGATCGGGAATTAGGTGTTTAATGCCTACCCTATTGTATTTAGTTTAATATCAAGTAAAAATACTATTTTTCGCAGTTATCAATCAACAGAAAAGTAATGAGCAAAATTATAGCTAATAGTCTACGAAATGATTCAATTGTTGACGGAAACGAGTACTCCGTTGTGTATTTGATTTTCATAGCATATAACGCATAGACTGGATTATTGTTTAGAAACTGGAAAGTTGACCGACGTTCACGGCTACGCTCATCACGCGTTTTTTGAATAAAGCTCAAGTGCGAGGCATTCGCAGTCCACGTTAGTTGAACAAGGCGCTGCTCGAGCACCACATGTCGAAGGTTGACACTGAGAGGTAGCTGGTAGATCTCCTGTTAAAAGGATTCACAATATAGAGTTGAGTATACAGCCTATGAATGTTTTTACCTGATACGCTCACAAAGCATCTGTGAAAACATGTAAGATTATTTTCATATATCGTTTATTTGTAAAACATGAAATGCTTACATGAAAATTGTCAGTGCGATCAATATGTTCGCCATACTGTTGATAGTTTTGAAAATGAAGTTAGCTGACTGACTGACACGACTCTTATATACATTTGCTGCTCGTTACATTTTCAGCGAAAAAAATCAGTTCTTATTAAAATTTTGAAAAGATCATCTATGGCATGACGTCACCTACTGAATTCAATGACGACGTTCCTTTTATAAATGAAAGGAATATTTTTCTGGTATTTTCTGTGTTATATTTTCAAGGGGTGACGTTTGTTTTCAAAGTAACAATAGTAAAATAGGTATTTTTTCATGTTTTGCTCATCATAGTGGTTTGAGAGTGACGACGTACGCCATGGTGAGAGTGAGGGTGCGGGTGTGAGCATCAGGGTGCGAGTGCGGGTGTGGGTGTGAGCATGTGTGCGTATTGATATAGCTGTCAATTAGAGAGATAACCACAGTCACAGCTACCACCGTACCTAGAGGTATAACAATTCTGAGATCCAAGTCCAGATAAAAAGAGCGAAAGGACTATTCGGACGGTTCTTTAGATTTGGTCTGATCTGTTCGAACAGTTCAGATCAGATCGCGAGAACTGTCTGAACAGTTACTTTGATCAAAACTAAAACTGAACTGTCGTGCCCCTACCAACACCCACACATCCTATAAGTAATGCTTAGACAACAGACTTGATTGTAAACATATTCGTTGTTTTTTTACTCTCAATAGCGATGAAACTAGTTTTAAAAAAATCAGGCTATTGAAATTATTTGATCCAAGCCAAAGACAAATTTCCTCTTATGGGTGCCCTCCACATTTCCTGGGTTTTTGGAGAATGGCTTATCAGAAAATTTGAAAATTTCGTGGCAAATAGATCTTGCAGAGTATATCAAAAGTGGTGCTAGATTCAAAGTTCCCAAATACTGTCTTTTATGACATATTGGGGTCGCAATCGTTAAAAATAACGCAACATTTCGCCTTCATCTCTCAGAGGCTCTATGCTCGATTGAATTAGAACTTTTTTTTATAGATATCGGACACTATTTGGAGTGGGTAGGTTTTGGGGTTTCCTTATATTTTTTGTTCTTCCGATAAAAAGGTCAAAATACCAGATGTACCCTAAAAACTGCTGTTTTTCACTGGTGCGGTTTTTTTGAAAACTGCCACAACCAACCAGCTTAATATTTTTTGGAACAAAAACAATACCCACCCCAAATAGTTGTTATGTATTCTTTTCTCTCACATTATTATACTCAGTTATCAGCGAGACAACAACGTGATGGTATGACAGCAGAACGGAACAAAACGATAATCTCCCTCCGATGGAGTCGAATCAACGGCTTCTGCTTTCCGGGCGACCGTACTACCACTATACTAGAAAGGAGCGTATATTATTCGTCTGTTCCGTCTTATGATAGAAGGGGAACAGTTCGGTCGTAACAATAGTCACTAGCATATGTAAAAAATGTTTCAATTCGATCCCTCTTACCGTGCCAGAGGAACGAGGCGAAACATTAGTTTTTCTGAATACCCATATTTTTTCATTCTTTTCAAAAATTCGTTGGTTTTCGACTACTGCACGTTCGATAGGCTTGTTTTCTACCTTCATAGACAAATTTTATTTATATCTATGCCATCGAAGCAATCAGAAATGAACAGCATATCGACTCAAATTCATCCTATTTTTACTTCTATTTCACCTCTATTTTGAAGAGAATGGAAAAAGCAGATGAGAGAGCATGGAAAGTTGTTTTCAGATGCTAAATAGTTGATGAAGGAAATGTAACTGAATTCATTTGGATTTTTAGTTTACCTCCACTAAACTCGATCATTTATCTCGAGCTGAAGTTGAAAGATTTTTCACGCATCTCGATACGCCCATCTGACGTGGTCATACACTAAAAACGAGATGACTAGAAGTAGATTAAACGCAAAGACGAGCTTTGTTGGCCCCCAATCGAAAAAAAATCGTTCGTTTCCTGGTGAAAACGTGTTGAAAGGAAGATTTTACTTTTGCAGATCGATCGAAGATACTTCAAAGTATGTGTATCAATGAAAATAAAAAGCCGGAAAAACATTTCCCCTCCAGAAATGGGGTGGTCAATGAGGGTATCCTTAAGTAAAGCATCCAAACAACAGTGTTCTGCCTGAAAGCAACTTTGTTATGTATATGATTATTTTCATTTCTTACTTCAATATTTTTTTGTTGTATCAATTATCTATCATTTGAATCAGCTAATTATTCCTCTTCTGAGAATTGCAGGATATATTTAATGATTTTTCATACGTCTACGTGCGTAATAACAGTAGAGCAAGTTCGACAAAAAAATTTTTTTTTCTACTCGTTAACGACGGGAAAAGTGAAAGCAATAAAGATGAAAGAAAAACGAACAATAGTTGTTGTGTTACTGGCAGACCGAATACATAGTAATGAAAGTGCATAACAAAGCGAAAGAAATGACAAGAATATACGTAATTAACATATATGAAGCGAAAAAAAGGGAACATATATACGTATCGATAATTTATACAACACTCGTCTTATGGCGCATCTTAATTACGTACCATAAAAATTAGTATGCTTAACTATTGATTGGATGCTACGTTTTATAAAAGTACTGATTTATTTCTTGTTAAGGAAAAAGATACAAGCATAAAAAGTGACAATTTGTTTGTTTCATCCGTTATTGGCATGGCTTGCTCACGACATAAGAAAACAAGCCTTAGAAAACACGAGTAGAATTTCTGGTCTTGGTTGTGCTTATGAAAGAATAATCGATCGAATTAAAATTCACTTAAAACAGACTGTTTATCGCCAGCCTTTATGGCGTTGTTTTCCTTTGGGACAATCTACTATCCACCACGATGTTATAGTCTTCGGTTTTGTTTTGGAGAAATTTTATAACTGTTAATATTTTTCCTCGTGATATTCGATTTGTTTCGATATTTAAGATTTTGCTTTCCAATTGTTCTTTTCGAGTTGTGAACCATATACTTATTCTGGAAGGGTTTTCAATGTAAATCCTAATGAATAAAGTTTGAAACACCATCGAACGCCAGTAACTACTATCGAAGAACTTTGATATAGTTATTACAGTTCTTTGAAGGCTATAGTCACAGACGTCAAGAAATCATCTAACTACTTCAAACCATAACGGAAATGTCAATATGTCTGTAAGGAAATAAAAGATCTCCGCATATTCCCTACGTGCTTTATCACTTACTACTAATCTTGTTTCAAAATGAATCGATCGAAATTCAGTTTTCAAATATTTCAATGGCGACAATGATTTGGATCACATGGTTACTGAATTTAATAATTGAGCGAAATGTTATGACTAATACACACTTTTCTACACTTCTTGCTTTATGAAACCACTAGCTCCGAAAAACGTGTAACTAACACACTCCGAAAGAACATACTATCCAAAAATTTAATTTATTCTTGTTTTGCGGAAATTTTGGTGTCAAAATATTGCATTCTCAATAAATTCAGACTGTTCTTGATAACTTTAAAGGAAAATAGCGTCTAATACGAAAAACGATTTGATATAATCGTAATACATCTATACTTTTCGATATAACTCGACGATGACAATGATGAAATCCAGTGACATTTAAAGTTGTTGTTTTCTATTATAGAATTCAAGTTTTTCTAAGATATTCATCTGTGCAAGTGGGATCGCTCCAAAATATGAATATATACAAGATATCACGGTAGTATTATAATAAAAATTGAAAATTTCCTAAATAATACTTTGTTTCAACGCATATCTATTTTCGAGTTCAAGTTGTGATATTTTTCATGCTTAATATGTAAATAAAAATTGAAAATTTATGACGCTAATCTTTTCAAACTATTGAGGTCGCTCAGTTCATTTTTGCAACTGAATAAGTCTTTTGATTATGACGTGAGTGTAGGTGTATCTTTAATCCATACAAATTCACATCCTATCACTATTTTTCTTTAGACAGATCAACATATTCGGTTGGCATGAAAGAGTGAAATGTTTTATTTATTTATTTGATCAATCGATCAGATTTTGCATATTTTTTTGCAGTAAATATTCTAATGGCAGGGACTCATAATGATGAAAATATTACTCAAGTTTAATAGAGAACTGAATTCTACTCATCAAACAAGAACAAATGTATACAATAAACTATTTGACTAACTTTAGGATAGATTTTGCTTGAAATAATTCGAACGAAAAATAGACTCCCTCGCCCAAGAATACTTTGAGGGTGAGTGTCAATACGACTGATACAATCGAAATAGAATAGATGGAATTAGTTTTTCGTTAACATAAAAGTATTTTAATTCGTGCTCTATTAAATCACGTTCAAATGCTAGCCCAAGACACAAATTTTAATTCCACTAGTTAGGTGATCTTTCTTATTTTCTTTTGTAATTTTTTCTTGAATAGAATAGCGCAATTGCATTTGAACGGCTGCTTTCCTGATTCGTTGATCTTTTCATCATTTCTCTTTTCATATTTAAATGTCATTATTGAAACTCCCGTAATATATTTTTTCTCTTTTGCATATCTATCAATAACAAGAAAAGGATTCATTACCGCTTTTTAAGTAGATGTCTGTGTGCGAGACAAGTAACAAACTCGGCGACATTCTACAGTAAAATGAACTTGATAAACAATTTCTTATCAACCAAGCCACCGAGAAAGTCAAAATTAGCTCCTGTCAAGATTATAAAATATCATCAAATCAATATGAATTCCTTCCTCATTGACAGACCCGATACGCATTATACCAATGCAACGCAATTGTTCGTATGTATACTGAACATTGACATATATTAATTCCATGTAATCCGCTTTATGATTTCTCTAGGAAACGCTGATATAAAAACAGACGATGATTTCGGGAGAGGGTCTAAAGTACGTCTAAATCTCCAATAAGCTGATACTTCGGTCACAGTAATTGTTTTCTAGGTACAAATCTATTTATCATATCCAAATCTGTACGTCTCAATCAGTACGTCTAAATCTTTTACGTCTTAATATGTACGTTCTAATCTGATACGTCTTAATCATTACGTCCTAATCTGTACGTATTAATCTGTACGTTCTAATCTAGCACGTCTAAACCAGCATCGATAAATCTTTATGTTCATCCATGAGTATCCCCTTTCCTGACCCTCACTTGGAATGCTAGAGGCATTATCTGAGATTCACATCAATTGTCAAATTCGAATTAAGTCCAGGTAAACTCAGGAAACAAGAAACGATAGCGAACAAATTATAAGTAATGCGAGATCATGCATAGGAAACCAATGGGTAACCACATAACCCTTTATTTTAGTGTCGCGACGTGGGGCACTGCACGCCCCTCCCCCACAGAGCCGCGACCAACGTTTGTCTCTGTGTACACAGTGGCATCGACCTTTAGTCATCGTGGAGTTCAACATGTGAATTTTGAATGCAGTTGCTTCACAGGTGCTGCTAGCATTCCAGGTGATATTGCTAAAATCCCATGGGATCGTCAGATAGGATAACCCAGAAGAGCCGTGAGGATTTATCTGTATTATTTTGATGTAAGGATTATGACGTACTAGATTAAGACGTATTAGATTAAGACGTATTAGATTAAGACGTATTAGATTAAGACGTATTAGATTAAGACGTATTAGATTAGAACGTATAGATTAGGACGTATAAATTAAAACGTAAGGATTAAGACGTAAAGATTTAGCTGTAGAGATTCGAATGTACAGGTTAGGAGATACAGATAGATATGTACAAGATTAAGGCTTATAGAAAGGACGTAGACGTATAGATATCGGAAAAGTTCGAAGCGTTTTTTCTATCGTTTCCGTGGGAAACGATAAACCGGATGGACTCTATTGATTCATCAAAAACCCGCAGTACAGTCATATAGTTTTATTGAGTTATGGAAGATCGGCTAACAACAAGAGGGGAGCGCGACTTCCGTACTTCAAAGTGCGATGGGAGTAGAATGGAAGTAAAAGGACGTACAAGGGAACACAAGTGAAGTACAGGGGAGTACAAAGGAGTACAGAAGTCGCGTTTTCCCCCTTTGTTGTGAGACAACTTAAACACAGCTTCTATGTTGTTTGCTGATTGAATCACAGTCCCTTTTTTTTATAAATCAGCACCAATCAAGAAATGGCATTTATTATCCTCAGCCGACAGAACTTCATCTATGTTAATAAATGATGTCGACATCGCTTTGAGAGAAAATAGCATGCAATTCATGGTTTACCATATGTTTAGTTCAATGACTCCTACAAAATGCCATGCAAAAATCATATTTCGTTACCTATTAATACCAGCTGTATTGAACAGGTAAAAAAACTTGGAGAACGGTTGAATATGCTAGATCAGTATTGTAGAGTTCAAGTAAAGCAAACGAATTGAACAGAGTTAACCCGAGCAGGAATGATTGCAAGCGAGAATATCAGTTCAAATGGGGAGCCGCCCAGCAGAGTAAAATTAATGCGGATGATACTGCTATAAGATCGTCACCGGATCAATCATTACAGTTCATCTATCAAGCAAAGGCTAGATCATGAAAACAACTGTAGGAGGCAAATAAATCACGATATCGCCGAAGGCGAGTTATTTTCATCATTCTAATTGAATGCATATGCAAAATGGTTATTGATTTTTCAGAAGACTAGGTGTATTTCAATATTCAACACAATGTTGCTGCCTCGGCATCGATGCCACCAAGCTGGCAGTGTTATAGTTGGTGGCCTATTGGCTGCCATTGTAATGATCAGTTTGTAAACGCGAAAAGATAGAAAAAAAAGACAATTTCATTTGATAAAAAAAAGGGTGCTATTTTCAGCGAAAACTCCGCATAATTGTTCATTTTCAATATGTTAGTAGCTTCGGATTGAAGACGATTTTGCAACATAATTTACCTTCTTCTAGCAGACATCGAAATAAAAGAACCACACTCACACCCTCAAGTCACCACTGCTTGGCTTGAAAACCCAGTGTTGCGTTATTCAGAGTACAATATCCAAGAGATTTTGCGTTTTTCTGCAAAACTTTTCAAATACCGAAAACATTTTCCAAATTGTGTAGCTTACTGCTTATTTTATCAGATTTACATGTGTTCAAATTCGACTGTTATTTAGCTACCGAATCAACGACGACTCAAACAACCGGTAAGTAAACTTGATTTTTTTCACAAAGCCATACCTATTAATATGATTCTGACGTTAAAGATGTACCCAATGTAATAGATACAGGTACAAACATCGTCACAGCATTCACCAATACACCAACTGCTATAACGAGCGCAACAATAGCTACTACCGACACAATTACTGCAAGTGCAACAACAGCAATAGCCACGAGTACAGCGATGAATACCACCTCAACTGCATCCACCAGTACTACAAAAATTAATCCATGTACGTAACGATCATTAGTTTTCTCTCCTGATGCACTCCAATCTGTTACAACGCTAGGTTGGATAAAATTTCATTAACACATTTATCGATGATAAATATATGAGGGTGTGAGTCTACACTAGGGGTACAACAGTTCTCAGATCTAAATTCAGATAAAATGAGTGAAAGAACTTTTCAAACCGTTCCATCCTGAAATGCGACTGTATGTGAGCATTGATATTGTAGCTATGGATGTGAATGAAGGGAAGAGTCACACCCACACCGTATCATCGGTGCCTTTCAATATTAAAATGCATTTAAAAAATTTTTATATTCAAGGTTTCCTCTCTTGCTTGGATACTGATAAATTGCATTCTCTTTTGTCGCATTTTTAATAATCACATTAAAAGCAACGAGTTTGCCTAACCATGGATCAAAATATGACTTTTTAAACGAGAGCTTCGAAAAATCTTGTTACAAATGGTGTATTAATCGTTGATATATGGGAACAGGTTTGTATGCAATAGGTACGCATATATGGGGTTATGCTTTCAAGATTCTATAGAAATTTTGAGGATTCCGAACAATCTTTTAGAATTTCGAATAATTTTCTGGATTTGTCCATGATTTCTTCATACTTTTGATTTTCTTTTATTGAAAGAAAATAATATGATAAAAACCACATGTACCGGTTGTGATGACAGTGTGCAAAGTAGTAGTATATGTTGGGATGCATCTACTTTATTCTAAGAAAATCATCCAATATTGCAAAAGAACTCACTTTTATGTTTCTCATAGTCATCTCTTTTCTGCATCCGAAGACATCTAGTTTATTTATTGTCTAGCATTCAATACCAATTTGGGCGTGGGTGTGGGTGTGGGTGTGAACGTTTGAGTCTGTTTATTGTGCATTGTAGTCTTTTCTTCTTCAACAACCCACAACCTCACCATGAAAAACGTTCTTTAATTTCAGTATTTTCATTACGAGACAGGTTGACACTTTTGCCTAGTCGTCTAGAATAGGTTATGTGCATTCTAGCACGATTTAGGCACTCCTGATAAATATGGGGTGTTTCCCTAGTGTATGTATCGCTGGAACAAAATGACACACAGAGTTGCAAAGCGTCTCGTTTTGAAGGAAACCATATTTTCTATTCAAATCCGTTCTAGAAAAAACATTACTGCCTTTATTTAGAGTCTCGTAGCTATAACAATGAGCCTAGATGATGTTTTCAAGCCCAGCTTACACGAGTTTAATTCGGAAATAACGAAAATTCTAAAAATGGTTCTTTAGTTTTACCCAATGTTATATTTTGAATCATATTAGAGATTCTAAGTCACCTGACGATATTTGTAGTTGATTCGAAACGTCTAGTGGTATCTCTTGTTGTTTGCCCACCGCATTTTCCAGCGTATTTGGCAAAATTTGCTGACTATTTGCCTGAGAAATATGTTTGCATATATATATGGTTCTGACTAATGCACCAGACAGTTCAGATTGTAAAAAAAAGAATGAGCCCCTTACAACCTTGAAAACAATAGAGAGCTTTGTCCTCAAGCAGCGTAGAAACGTGAATATACGTGACGAATAAATAATGCTTCAAAATATTCGGATAAAATCACCCTTTATTTAGGTAGAATTGAATCTGGGTTCGATGGTCTACGTGAAACTAAATTCTTTTATTTTATAATTTTTGTTGTTGTTCAAGAATCATTCTCTGCATCAGATGGTCGCTGAAAATCATTTTTTTCAAGTAAATAACTGACAATAAAAACAAAACCGGCAGTAAATAAGCCAAAGAATATCATCATCAGACGTACTGACCGATTTTCATCTTTGCCGACAAAAAATGCCTCGAATACTCCAGCTTCTGTTATGCCCATAAGAATCGTTATTAATGCCATTGAGAATATAGTTTTACCCCAAAGTCGATGACTAAAATCAAATAACAAATAGAAGTGACTATTTTCTGAATGATTTTCTCACCTTGGCATATATAGTTGTCTTATTTCCAAGCTTAATGTTGGAAATAGAAAGCAACAAAAGCCAAAAATCCATTGAAAAACAAATAAGATGATTGTTATTAATCCCATCCACGCGTGAAGTGACATGAAATGTGAACTTGGTGGTTTACTTTCATTTTTAACTCGGATGATAGCTGTTAAACCGACTAGAGCAAAAATCAACGACAATACCAACAAACAGGCATGAACCAATTTGACGGTGAATTTCGGTACACGAGTCAATGTTCGATAGGAGAGAATTGCATTTCCATAACAGAATAACAAACCGATTGTCATCATGAGTGGATGAAAATTAAACGGAGATGTCTTCCAATTGTAGCCACCAGCGGTATGTTTCTTATCAAATAAAACCCCAATCAAAATAAGAGCCAACAAACCAAGTAATTGAGCAAAAACCCATAGAGGATTGTAACTCAAAAGAAACGAAGCTCTTCTCGTAGCAGGTAACATATTTGTCCAAGATAATTTCTGTTGTAGCTAAAAAATGAGTGGTCGAAGTCTTACAAAGATAAATAAAACAGATTCACATTTGTGAGAAATTTCAGGACCTTATCTTGCAGTATATTTTAAACAAAAGATTCGATAAGTCACGAAAAAGAGTAAATTTGTTGCAGTGACACATTTGTTTCGAACAAGTCAACAAAATGTTCGTATTGATATGAAAAAAGAGCACGTTGCCTCTCTTCCATTCTACTTTATTCTCTTCTCGTATTTTCATATTCGTTTAGTGAAATAGGGAGAGCACTGATAAGTTATTTGTTGTTATTCTTAAGAAATAAAGAGAAAGTTAGACTGATTCACCCTCACACAGATGGCTGACAAAACCGATGAAGACATATACCACGAACAAGTATTGAATGATGATATTTTGAACGATAGTTAACAAGTTTATTGAACGATTAGTGGTGGTTGCATTGATCGAGTTTATTGTAGTAAAAAAAACGATTATGAGTTAAACAAACACTTAACTATGTGGAACTTGGAAAGTTAAGACCTCCCTCCTGTCAAAAATCTATTTTTGATTCCGCGATTGGTATGATTGTAGGGAGACAACTCACCACTGTTTAAGGAAATTTCTTTTTTTCGCTGAACCAAAACCTGATGTAGCGATTTTCTTGCTTGGTTTTGAAAGTGTACATACTTTGTAATGATAATTTAATTGTAACATGATTGTTTTTCGTTAAATTTCCCATCAGAAATAGCTGTTCTGTTCGATCCAACAGCAGAACGTAATAAATTAGCATATTAAAATAGATCTAATTCAATGACTAATCGAGTATGAAAAAAATCATGCATGATGCTCTTCGACGCTTATGTAAAAGAACAACTAGTGTTGATCAAGTACGAAGAGGTGTTTACTAATTTCCTAACCGTAGATTGCATGACTTAACTGCTGCTATTAGTGAAACAAAATGAAGATTGCACTTATACCAATACTGATCTACTAAGAAATGATACTAACTGAAACAATTAGAAAGATACTAGAATTAGGAGTGCAAGTGAAATGATACGATATGCGTCTATGCATAAAAATCTAATTCAAGAAAGAAACAAATCATCAAAATGAAATGAATAACATGATGCTTCATACTGATGGATTCGCTAGTGTTTTTGTTCAACATAAGTTTGAAATTACTAGAAGACTTCAAGACATAGGTCATCTTTTTGTTATATCTGGTAAATGTTTTT
>OENM01000083.1:112615-164719 GCA_900239745.1 Rotaria magnacalcarata
GGTTATTAGAAGCGCGCAATTACGTGATATGCAACCGTCATCATTCGAACAATTTAGACAAACTGATTAATCCTTTTATGCATCTTATAAAGAAACTTCCCTTTTTTTCAGAATTTAACCCTTTCCAGCCGGCTCCCAGAAGCGACATAGTTAAAACTCTTCTTCTGCATATATTTTCTTATCCTGCCATAGAGATAGCAAAAAGCTGTTTCTTAAAATGGAACGGTGCTTCTATGTTGAACGACTGTTTGTTGCCATTTGACAACAGTCAGCCGTAAAGGGTCAAAACTTTGGAAAATTCATTTGTCATTGTCGATCATCAAAATTCACTATGTTGCGTCCTTTCCATTTAATTATTCAAGAAAAAGCATAAAAAATATATACGATACACCTGTATAGTTTCTCCGCGATTCGAATCGACTTTTATATGAAAAATTCGAGATACGTTGAACTTAACAAGAGAGTAATTGTATGACTTTTTGTGTAAGTGGGAATCAGGATAGGTATTCTTGTAGATCTTTTATTTCTCTACATCCATGCCGATACGTAAATCAAATATCCATTTCCATACCAGTTATTGAGAGCTAAAATACTATGATGCTGACTTTTTTTTCATAGAAAATTTCATTTAAAGCTAGGAAAAGCTATGCAAATGTACCAAATATGTTTTGTATGCTTTGCTCTTGTATGAATAAATGAAAAAAAGCAAAATAGCGAATAACAATGGTTGAAAACGAACAATGATTTTTCAAAAATTTTGATCCATCACAGCCAGCTGTTGCCATTTGGCAGATTCCATACCTCTAATTGTCAGTACTCATTGAATCATCTCTTTGAATGAAACAATATACAATAGATCAAATAGGGGAAATTTACCACTAGTGACCTGTGGGATTGAATGATTAAGGGTGCCATAAGAACATCTATTATGATTCAGTTGTTCTTTATGAGTATTCAGGAGGACTCAGGTAATTTTCTCAGCTGAACGTTTTTGTTTTGTTTCATGGGCTATGAGTGCGTTCTAAAATGTCTTGTAGTAATTATTAAACTTTTGATTCACTATCTATCCATAGTATAGCTAGACCTTTCTTAAAATATTGACACAATATTGCCAAATGATAACATCCGACTGTAAAGGGTTAATTCACACATGACTTTGCATTTGTTTTTTTTCTGATCCTGATACTATATGTATCCATATGTTTGTCTATTTTAATTTCGCCGATAATTAGTTAACCCTTTCTGACCAGCTGTTTGAAAATTGCCGTACCTCCCTAGGGGAAAATGTCGCCATATGGTAACACCCGATCGGAAAGGGTTAAATAATATGTTGAAATAAATCAACTGCAGAAGTATATAATGAGAATATTTGTTATCTCAAATAAGCGATGACACGAGATAATTTATCTCAAGTCATATGCACGTTGAGTAGTGACATCCCTGATATGCAACATCATGTTTGCAATACCATTGGTTGATAAAATTTGTAACATGATTTATTGTAGGATAGGATTAAGTCAAGTGTTTCATTGAAAGTTTAATTAAATATTGTCGACGTAAAAACCTGAAACCTATTCAATATTATCTATTACGATAAATTTTAAACCATCAATGTCACAATAGCTTTTTTTGTCTAGTTGTCAGAATGTGAGAAGTCCTATCGTATATCTTTAGAAAATTTGTTAAAATTTTCTTTTTGGATAGATTATTTTTTCCTAAAAACAATATGGACGATGATTTTATTGCTGAACACGTTTTACCATCAATAAGTCTACATTATCATTCCGTAAATATTTCAAGTGATCAACCTATCGAATCGAATAACCCTAATGTTCATCATTCGTCACCATCTATAATAGAAACTGGTATAGAAACTACATTAAATGCAACATGTGAACATATTGAATTAACAAGTAAATTTTTTAATAATATCCAATTTTCCGATGTTCGTCTTCGCATTGGCACGAATGTTTATTATGCACATAAATTTATTTTGGCAAAGTCAAGTGACGTATTAGCAACACTTTTATATTCTCAACATTGGACATCGAATGATTCAGAAATTGTTCTTGAAGAACAAGATGAATGCCAAGGAGATGTTTTTGAAAAGTAAATTAAATCTTTAGTTTTCGTCTTTTTCGTTTTTACTATTCAACATCGAATTTATCTTTCCAATAGATTTCTTCGATTCTTTTATACAGCAAAAGTAACTCTTCACGAATCTATTGTGATTGGTTTATTATGTCTTGCAGATAAATACAATGTACAATCGTAAGTATCAAATTTTGACATTTTTCTCTATGTACGTTTTTAAAATATTAGTCTACGCAATTTATGTACTCAATTTATGATAATGAAAGCTAAACCTCCTAATGTTCGCAATGCTATTGCTTGGTATTCTATAGCAAAACAATTTACTCTTGATGATCTACGTGATATTTGCATTAAAACTGTTGCCTGGAACATGGAACATCTTTTATCGAATGCAAATCAAACTGAATGGTTTCGACGTGAATTTGAATTTATTCGTGATCTTCTATCAACATCAAATCTTGTCGTTACAAATGAATATCGTTTGTATACATCACTTAGTGATTGGCTCTTAGCACGATCATCTGATACACTTATATTGTCATATGCATGTGACCTTTTACCGTTAATACGTTTTTCACAGATGTTACCTATACAATTACATCAAATCGAACAATCATTCTTATATCAAAGTAGTAACAATCAACAAATTCAAGATTTACTTAAACGTTTATTGCATCAAGCTTACCGTTTTCATACATTAGCATCGTTACGAGGAGACACGGATAAACCAGAATTTTCACCATTAGAATGGTATTTACCGCGAGAATATACAGAAATGAATATAACGTAAATAGAATTTTTATTGTTTGATGCCACATTTAATTGATATATGTATAATTTTAGTGATCGCGTTGATATTCAATCAACACTTCGCTTTGGTATTCAAGTTGATGTTCAAACATGTGCATCGCCTGTTCCATCAATTGATCGTAATGCAGATTGGAAAGTTGTTTATCGTAAACGTAGTCATGATAGATGGACACTTAAAATACATCGACATGATGAAGTAAATGAAACTTATGCACAAGTAACAGCAATTATCTATGATTGCGAACGACGTGTTTTACAAGTAGATCGTGGTGAAACATTTCTATTTACAACATCAAATCAATATGAACTTGAAATCGTTTTGAACAATCCATTTGAAGCTAAAGAACTATATCTCCTTATTAAACCTGTTATTTCTTAAATCATTCTTTATTTGTTGTATATTAATTTTTCTAGTCGAAACAAATTAATGTTTTAAAAACACCGATTTAAATTAGTTTTCTCCCTTCCTCTAGGCATACTGACACAAGCAAAACCCTATAGTATCAAGTATTTGATCTATATTAAAATAAGCGACGTTTTAGATATTTATTGTATGGTAGAATCCGGCACTAGATCTCATATTCTTTACTGAGAACACATATTTAATTAAAATTCTTTAATGAAGTAAATAGTCTAGTTCGATTTCAGATTTGCGGAAAACCTTCAAGCAATGCTATTGTGTACATGTCGAGTATTATTTGTAAATAAATTTATTTAAAGATTGCTTGAGACGAGATAAGAAGAATAAGGGTTTTATCTTGTTCTTTGTAAATGCATATCAGTGATATATTGTGCCCCTTCGACTCCGATAAGATTATTACTTAGGTTAAATATGAAAAGTTGAACTGGTAGATGATGAGTGACTGAAAAAACGGCGATCTGTTGACTTTTCATTTGAGAAATCTACTATGAAACAATTTTCATCTTGACAGAAAAAAGAAATGAATGAGAGCGAACAACATAAAATGCGTTGATTATTTTTTTTTATCAATAGTGACTTTAAATTACAGCTGATTGAAACGGTAGCATTGAAAACTTCACATTTCTCATCAATTGAGTTCGTTCAGTGTATGGCGCGAATGCATTGTGTAACCTAACAATTATCAGCAATCTTCGATGATATTTATTTAAACGAAGTTCGGTTCATAGTTTTCGCATGTTTAATTAAATTTCTCAGTGCAATATTATTTGCTAGTCAAACTGGTATCCCTCTGACATTCACCTACAAAATTTAATATATACAGAATATTCTGAGATTATTTGTTTCTCCATGATTGAATAGACAATAGGAATATTATTCTTGTTACATTTTAATCTAAGTTTATTGCTGAAAACATGATTTTCATATATTTTTTAACGTCTTTTAACTGTAACTATTATCTTTGTTCATAGGTTCTATGTTTATCTGTTGTCAATCGTGCCATAATAACTAGAATATCATCTGGTTTAACATAAAAACGAACAGCATGATTAACTAATTCATTAGCAGCGTCTTTTAAGGAATGATGCTGAAAACACAACAAAAAACATAAATGTATATTAAAACAAGTAAAAAAAAACATACTTTGGAAACAATTTTTTCAAGCAATCGATCAGGAACATTGTCAAATAGGCCATCAGTAGACAGAATAACTATATCATCTAATTCTAATTGAAAAGTTTGACAAATCGCATCAACACTCCTAGATAAAAATTAATAATATTTACCTTAAATCATTGAAGAAAAATGATCTGTACTCATAATCGTCATGAAATATAATAATAACGAAAAACTTACGATATTTGCGTATAGTTGAGGCCTTTTTTTCTTAAGGCTGCTGTCCATGGATAGACATCCAATTGTCTAGGACAATCACCATTCATTTTTTGTGAACGTGATCGATAAATAATACAACCATTTCGAACAATAACATAACCTGAATCACCAATGTTTACTGAATGAAGTTGACCAGTATCACAGTCAATGCCAACTACACATGCAGTAGCACTACCTAGTTGTGTTTGTGTTCAAAAGATTCCGATGAAAAATCACATTGATGCAAAGTAAAATATTACAAACCAAAGCAATTTTCAATTTGAACACGATCAAATGCATGACATAGGAGACGTTTTGGTTCCTCAGTCGAATATTTTCCTGTATGAGCCAAATCAGAACAATGGCGCATTAATGATTCAGAAAAAAGACGAGGATCAAAACCATACATTACATTACCACCGGCACCATCAGAAATTCCTAGGTTTAATTAACTTTCGCGGATTCGTTTCAAATAATATTGAAAGAAAAAATACCTAAAAAATTTTGTTGATTACGTCGCATTGCAAATCCAGCATCGTCGCCGAAACATCCATTTATTAATGAAAAATTTTCATGTGGTATTGGTAATTGTGTATTCTTTTTCATACCACATGTTACAAATTTAAGAGTAAGTATTTGATAGTTACCAGGCAATATCGATGTATTTGGCTTTTCATGAGCATGTTTTGTATGCTGATGTTGGCGTCGATAATGATGATGATATCGGTAGATATCAGTTAATGGTTGAGCATGTTCAAATAGTTTACTATGGTCTGTATCAGGTTTATCGAAATAAAGATCATCTGTTATATCTACATGGTCATGTTGATGGTGGCGATGTTGTTGATGATGATGATGATGATGATGATGATGATGAGACGTTGTAGCTGTCAATGGTTTAGTCGAATCTGGAGACAATACATCCTGAATAACTTTTTTTGTAGTGGTTTGTCGTGATGATGGTTCATTATATCTATGTAGATAATGTTTGAGATTTTCAACATCTCCATCAGATAATTTGAAATTAGAACGACTAGTCGTTTTTTTTGATGATCCTGTTTTAATAAGATCTTTACCAATGTCTTCTAGCCGAATAATTTCAAAATGTACGTCTGGCATGGTTGTTTTACTGAAAACAAGTAACAACCTTCACTCGACGATATGATTCGGCCTCTAAGTCAGTAATCTACCATAAAGTGAAATATTTTGGTACTTATTTCGTTAAAATATTTGTATTAGTGTCTCACTATGCGTATTTATTTGTGTGTGTGTGTGTGTGTTGCTTGATTGATTCAACAGAACGAGTAGTGAAAGAGAGGGAAAAGAAGAGTAAAGATGTATGTTAGAATCGTTCAACCGGAACAATAAGTACCTTCAATATTCGTTTAACAACGGCCAGGACATGTTCATTTTGTTCTTTTTTTCGTTTCTTTCCTTCTCATGTACTATAATTTATACAGTGTAGGAGATGTTGCATGGTAATTAAAAAGGAACTTGAACATGAAAGGACCTTGTTTCTTATTCTAGAGATATCGACATACCAACACCGAATTAATTTTTCAAGGAGTTGCATAGCAAATAATTTCCGTGATAAAAAGAAAAAATTTTTAATTAGATATTATAAAATATCCTTGATATTTTATTTAGAAGAAAAGTCACTTATCTAAAATACTGATTCGTTATTTCAAAAGACTGTATTTCATGCTTTTGGGACGAAATTATTTTTTTCGATCGACCAATTGTATTTTGCTTCATATAGTTGTATCGAAATCATATGCTAATTGAAAACGTAAGCGTCTTATCTCCTATACAAGATGCTAACATGTACAGGTAACATTCGATGTCTAGCCCCTGCTCAAACCTCTTCTGTACTACAGTCAGCCGACTACACAAAGAGACTACACGCATGAGCACACAGTCTTTTTTAAATATAAAAAGGTTATAGAAAAGAAAAAAAGTGCTATATTAATCTTCTGTCTAGAATATAAACATCATTTTTCATTATGTTGAATAATTTGAAGATTCATTTTCCCTGGATTTCTTTGCTTGATTCTTGAAAAAATAGAGTTACTGCTAAAACAAAACATATATATATTCAATGGAATTTCAAGTTTATTTTTTTTTTATATATTCAAAAGAAGAAAAAGAACAAAGTGTATTGTTTGCTTTTCTTTTGTCTTAAAAATCTTTTGTAGCACAATGAAGATAAACAGCTGCATCGTGCAGAGCTTCAGGTGTATAATAGTGAAGAAGATCGCTTTTCCAGAATTCCCATGTTTTAGAATCAACTAGTTTTGGAATAGGACGATCGAGTAATGTAATAGGTGTACCTGATTCATAATGTGCAGCGATCCATTCAACAGCTCGAAAAATACCATTTGATTTAACATCCAAAACACATTTGCAAACTGATGCTAATGGTTTTGGTGAAAGTTCACGAACTTCTTTTTGAAGACGAAGCCATAAATCACGCATATGAAATTTATGAACAATACGTTCTGTTGATGACCAATGAGCACCAAGACCATCATCTGATTTACCGATCATACTAAGAATCTATGAAGATGAAGGAAGAATAATGAATGTCAAGATTTCTTTTTTTTTGAATAAATAAAACAAACTTTATCGATCATGTTCATTGTAATATCGAAATAGTCTGATGGAAGTGCATCGTTTGGTGCATAGGGAAGAACTTTAACTCCATTTTTATCATGAAGATTGTGATTAACTGTTGGAATTGTATTTTGGTCATTGGCACGTGGATTGAAGAGTTGTAAACCTTGAACAGTCATTGAATGAATAGCATGAGCAATACTTTCATTGTAATTCGATGATAGACCAGCAGCTAATAGTTTTGAGCATCGTGATTGTGGAACACCACGAGCAGCTACTGCTAAAGTAACGAGTAAAAGCGCAAAAAATACTTTCATTTCTTGTATTCTAAATAGAAAATATATAACTTATGAAAAATGAGAAACATTATTTCATATACTTACGTTGCAGTTATTCTCAGTAAAATAATATGAAAGACGAAGTACACCTCTTAAATACGAGCATGATGTACTATGACAATCGTAGAAAACTGAAGATAAGCTATCACATAGAATTCTGGTCATCAATGACATCGCATTATTTTCAAAAAACAAATTGCTTCTATTATATCAACAATATTGAAATTTCGTTTTCGTTTTATTTTAACTAACCAATGGCTATATTGTCAATAGCACGTAAGTCAAGCACTATCTGTATTCGTAAATATAATTTTTGTTTTTGAAATATTTTTAGCTGATCGGATTGGTTGTTAAAACTATTTTGGTTATGATTCAGCAAAATTGCAGATTCTTTTTGTTTATTGAAAACACTTAAAAACCCTCATGAGAGGGAAACTTTTCTTTTGATAAATATTGATTGAACTTATTCGGCAATAGATTAAAAGATATTTTCAAGTTTCAAACTCATAATCTAAAAATCTATTTGCAAAAAAAGCGTACATCTATTGATAAGTTAAATTAGATCTACGATTTCTCTTCGATTTTTGATCAAATCAAGAATTCCATCAAATGTCGACTTGAACAAAAACAAAGGAGAGAAGAAGAAAACACTTTCTATGGATAAAGCCAGTGATTAAGATCTTGAAGTTGTGCAAGAAAATCAAGTACATAAGCAGCAGCTTTAGTCATATGTAAATAAGCAAATGTGTTTAGATTTTCTAATGTATCGCATTTTCGATGATAGCATGGGTCGAGATCTGTATTTGCCATTCCACCTAATGTTGAACCCAACATTTTCAAATATCGATCGCGTTGTTCTTGATTTTTAATATCATCAGCACCAGCAAAGAGACCTCCACAAGCAATGCCTTCAGCAAGAAATGGACCATAATCACTTCGACCACTGAAGTCAGTATAATCCCATGGTAAACGATTCTGTTCGAAATAATCAACAAATAAACGTGTTATTCGATTACTACCAGGTATAGCACGCGGTGGAGTTGTTTGATTATTTGCTGTTTTACCATCGTAAATACCGAAAATAAAATTGGGTGATGCTAACATATCAAAATTAAGATTCACAGAGTATGAGCCAAGAGAACCATCAGTTTTAGCTTGTTTGACAAAATCTTGTGAACCTAATAAACCAGATTCTTCTCCGCCCCACCAGCAGAATTTAATACGTGAATTCATTTTTGTTGCATAATTTGTATGAGCTAATAAATGAGCTAAATGCAAAGCCATCGCTAATGTAGCCGCCATTCCACTACCATTATCATTTAGACCAGGACCTAATAATTTAGAAGAAAAAAAATCCCGAAGGAATACTTATTTACGTATATTATCCAATGTTAAAACAATATAAAATTAATTACCAGCTGATACACTATCACTGTGACTACCAACCACAATAGTTCGATTAGCATTGCCTTGTTTTGTATCTGCACATACATTTGTTACAATAGCAGGTGGAAGGGATTGAAACTCTACGCGCATGTAAATACGAGAGATGTTTTCCAAAATAAGGCGCATGCCTGCTTCATAGGAAAGAAACAATGTTGGTAGAGTATTATTTTTTGGTGCACGAGTATTATTTAATGGTTCTAAGCGTTCTAGTGTAAGTCCATCATTGTAAACAAGAAATGCACTAACTCGTTTCTGTGTTGCCAGAAGAATTTTATGTACAAATGTACAATTGCCTCGTTGAACTAATGCTACATCACCTTCTTTTGTCGTATTCCAATCTTCTATATAACAACCTAAACGTGCCACCACTGATAATGGTCGGCCATCAGTCAATGACCAATTTCGAGCTTCAGTTGAACGATCCATAGGAACGAAATCTTTTGGAAATGTAAATAATGATGCATTCGATATATTAGGTAAAGACATAAGTATAGGATTAGCATCGAGTTTAACACGAGGAACAGAAAAATAATATTTTTGAACATTAAAATAATTTTCTTTATTCAATTGTGATGTGAGATAATCGATTGTTCGATTAAATGAAACTGTTCCTATAGCACGACTCTCAAATTGTCGAAGATGAATAAGCATGTCTTCAAGTGTGATCGAATCCACCAATGAAGATAATTCTTTTTTTATCAATGGTTCATTAGTACGCGTCATTGTAGATGCAATTGGTATTGGCATTGCAGAATAAGAAGATATTTTTGAAACAATGATGGCTACGAGAATAATAATGACAAGTAAAAAGAGAAACACTAGGCCGAAAAGTACATATTTGTAAAGATAATTTTGTTTTTTGGTTGCTAATGATGATATCGATAGAGCAGAATGCGTAGGAATAGCAGCTGAATCATCATTAGGCATTGGTCTCAATTGACTTTGAAGTACTATACCGTCATTCATTGTGATAAAATGTAAATATGTTTATGATTGATTTTACTCGTATAAAATATTCTTTTTTATACCATGATAAACTTTATTAACGGTATTTTTCTTATCTGTTTCGTTAATCGATATAATGTCAAGCGAAAGTTTGCCGATTATTTACTATATTAAGAAATAACGAATCGCTTTTACTAATGTGGAATCACGAGTGAAGTTTTTTCTTCTTCATAGAAGTGACTATGTACACACATGTTACGACCGAAGTGTTCCCCTTCGATCGTAAGACGGAACAAACGAATAATACACGCTCCTTTCTAGTATAGCGATAGTACAACTGCCCGGAAAGCAGAAGACGTTGGTTCGACTCCATCGGAGGGAGATTATCGTTTTGTTCCGTTCTGTTGTCATACCATCACGTTTCTGGCTCGCTGATAACTGAGTATAATAATGTGAAAGAAAATAATACATAACAACACACACACAAATGCACATAGTCAACCAACTATGGACACTCGAGTATAACATAGTCGATCAGTTATGTGCATCCGATTGTATACGATGCCAAATAGCTGTGCATTCGAGTGTACAAAGCCAGTTGAAAACATATATCCAATTGCCCCACATCACTCTATCTATCTAAATGTAGATAGTTAATTTGCTTTTTATTGTGTGCTGGAAATATCAATTCTTTATTTCTATTATTTATTAATATATAAATTAATTCAATTTTCTCTATTTTTTTATAATATTTTGTAAAGCGTATATATCCTGTTGTTTTTTTTTAAATCCGATTTATCTATCGATGATGTAGGTTAAATGATATTTTCATTTGACTAATAGAGTTTCATCTGTTGCGTGTCATTAAACTTCAAAACAAAACAAAAAATTATTTCAAGAAAAACACAATTATTTAATACAAGACAATATTTATTTCAAACAGCCATTTTCAGGTTTTTAGTTTTTTACACATATATTCTAAGCAGCAGATTAATTTTGTACTAAGTAGTTATTAGTTTGTGCTCATTTATTTCCTTTGAGTTCGATGCATTGATTCCTATGATATTGGCACCTTGTCATATTCATATTCTGCTGAGTTCAATTCAATTTGTGTAATAGAAAATTGAGTGATATTTATTATCGAGAATCTTTAAAAATAAATTTTGTGGCTCATAGAGAACAATTAGATTGTCACTCGTATACACACATTTCGTATTGAACGTAATAATAACGTAAAGTTGTCTACACGTGCACATGGATAATGTGTCATCGACTTATTTCTCATTGTTGTGCAACCAACTAACAGTGGATCGAAAACAGTTTTCAAAACGTTCACATTTTGTTTTCATTCTTGTAACTACACTTATTTAGAAAGAAAACAACTGAGATCTGCACTTTTTCAGAGCAATACTAGAAACATAGATGAAAGCTAATATTACCTAAAATATTTCATTTATTTCTCATTGAAGAATGAATATGGTCATAACAAAATTGAATATGACTTCATAGTTTCAGCAAACAAAACTATTTGGCATTCACTTTTTTTAATACATGAACTGTGTGCATCACTCTGTCATGCATAATTATCAATACAAAAACAGTCAACAACACACATACGATTACACCGTTGTCGCTGTATTACATCTGAATCAGTACAGGTTTGTTGATACTGTGCGCCACAATGAGAATATTGTTCATTCGGACCACAGCTGCAAAATAGTAAAAAATTCTTTTTTCTAAAAACTGATAATCTAAATTCACTTACTTCGACCTTCGATGATCAATGGCATCGCAAGAAAAAACTGTTGCGTACGTATATCATACTGAATCAACAATAATTAAATTGATTTAAATACAGTAAAATACGAAATGATTCATTTGCACTTTTTGTGCACACAAAAAGTGAGTACACTAGATTCGGTCAGTGTGTCCGACCGTTCATACGATAACCTTTAAAAGCCTCATCTAATTGTCGTGAAATTTTGTGCACATAATGATCTCATTAACATCTCAGTCGAGTTCACAGATGAGAAAGAACCGTCAAGAAATGACTGAGTCATCGAAAAATTCGTCGTTACTGACCAAACCATCCCTGAGGAGGTACAGGAGATTTTTTAAAAACCTTTTTCCGTAGAATTATTCACAATATATATATAAACTGACTCAGTTTTTGAGGTACACTTAACGATCGGATGCAAATCCGATGTTTCCGCATTTCTTTTTTACACATTCAAAATAAAAAACACAGCAATCTGTCGTTTCAATTTTTATTATATCAAAAAAATACACACGAAAGAATAACAACTATATACTTTTATCTATTGATTGTCTACAGGTTTCATAACAACTTTCCAAAGACCGTCTTTTGTTGGTTTTAATAGTAGATTTTCTCTTGGCGTATCTCGAGTGAATGTTTTTAATTTTTCATAAGCATGAACTTTTGCACTTCGCTTTAGACGGTCACGTATGCCAGCGCCCACTTTTAATTGTTTATTAAATACTAACGTACATTTATGTTCATTTATACCACGTGTACGTAAATCAATTTCATGTTCAACTAATTCAATTGAAAATTCCGTATCATTATTACCAGTTTTCGATACCATTGTATTACGAAAATAAGATTTTATTTGACTAGAATCTTCACGAGCTTTTGCTACGTGATCTTTTGGTGTACGAGCTAGCATTCGTTCGCAAATGCCATTGAGCAGATGTTCAATTTGTTCGCGGCGTTGTTCTCTACAGATATACATAAAGTGAAACATTGCTTAAAAAAATATAAGACCAATAAAATAATTATCTTCCAGAAACCACCTTTTCCATTCGAGATTTGTTGTTTTCCATAAATATATCCCATTTAGCGTTGCATTTGTTCAATCGACAATAACACTCCTAGTTATCATGGCTTATCCATCATAGAGGATAGTTAACTTTTTATCTAAATCTTAGATATGTTTCTGATTGAACAAGTTTTCTATATTCAATCCTTAGAACAGAATTGAACCAAAAAATCATTTTCAAATGATTTCCTAATTACTCGAAACCTTCAAGAATTAACTATTCTACATACTAAGTGAATCTATTTGATTCATTACACCCTTACATAGTAAGGTTATTTTTCTCACAATTCGACTTTGATTCTTGAAAATAGAATCAATAATATTATTCTAATACTATCTATGTTTCTATACCATATGAATCGGACATCCATATGTAAAAACTTGATATCGGTACTTATTTCATTGAGGCTACCAAACGCCTTTCAATACATTTGACATAGGCTACCAATCGCCTACGAAGTACCGTTAAAAAAATGTAAGAGGTTGCGCAGTAAAGTATTCTAATATTTTTTTTCTTAACAATTAATTTCATACTATTCATATTAACACTCATCTGAATCGAATTTATAATTTAACACGAAAACAACCATCGAGAAGGGATGATAGATGAGATGATATATGATCAGGATCATCTTGATTTGGAGAATTATTTAAAGTAGAGGTTGAAATAGAACCTTCAATATTATACCGTTTGTCATTGTCTATGGTTTCATCATCGCTTTGATCAGAATCCATGATGGGTTGATCTAAAACAATATGAAAATTTCATAGATCGATAAGCATAAATAACCTTTCTTTCTTACTTTTTCCTACTGCATGTTCTTCATCTTCAATACGTTTCTAATAATGAAGTACGCAATATAATTATTTAATCCGCAAGTATTCTTTTTTTTTACATACTCGTTTTACATTAGGTTGAAATGGTGTATATGATGGAAATTCTTCTGGATTTGATGATAGTATGTCTAAATTTAAATCATGTTCAAATGTTTTTGTTTTCGATGTAAGTACTTACTACTTTCCATTGTTTCCATTCGTTCCATCGGACCAATCAAAGCTCGTCCAATTTTCGTTGCATAGCACATTATATAATGATTTTGTGCTTGTCTAACAAGTGCTTGAAGTTCAATAGCTGCAAGATCCATGATAGTTTGTTTTTCATGACTAGAAATACAACCCATAGAATACACGTTTTCAAAATGATGAAATAAACTTACTAAATAATAAAACAATGGCGTCGTGTCATTGATGAATCAATCGAAATAGAACAAGCTAATGAATTTCGAATTTTTTTTATATTACAATTCTTGACAAAGAATGATAAATAGCAAGGTATCACGTGATAAATATTCTTCTACTTACTCGTTGGCCTAATAGATATCGTTCTGTATCAAAAATGTCCGAAGGAAGAGAATTAAACAACGACCCATAAACTATAAGTTGATGTCTATCCGACTAAAGCATACAAAAAAATTTTAAAGACAAATTCATTTCTGAATAAATTAACTTACATCATAGATAGGTCGATCATTGTTTTCAAACGATATTAAATCATAATGAATACGTGTACAAATAACTAAAAAAAGGAAATTCATCATGACGTAGTTTTCATGGAAAATAACAAACCATCAAATTGTTTTCTATCGTTTTCATAATGCGCTTCAATTACTAGCTGAAGTCTTGGTTCGTCTTCATCAGCGCAAATCGATTCTAATTCTCCTGGTACATAGTTACCATTGCACGTAATTGAAATATTTGAATTTTTCGTTAACTAGAAACAATTTTTTCATTTATTACTTCATGTTTTTCTTTCTCTATTCAAAATATACCTGTTGCCAATATTCTACTTGTGTAACTGCGACACAAACTTCATGTGAAAGACCGCGAAGAGAAATAACTGTTTGTTTTCTTGCACTAGCTAATAGAGAAGTAGTCGCCATTTGAATTTATATGTTTTGCCTATTAAACTAACAATTCACACTCTATATATATATATGAATAAAATAGACATCTCAGCCTATTCAAGAAAAAAGAAAGGTTATTATACAGAGAAATTTTTTATCTCTTTAAATGATTCATTGTTCGTCGTCCGCCGTTCAATTGATAATTGACCATCGGTCACTTACTGTGCGAAGTCAATATATTGTTAAGAAAAATTCTGTTTTCTCACCTAAACATTTTCCTGAATTATTATTAATTCAAATCACCAATATAGGCATAGGAATCAAATTGAAAATAAAAATCACTTCTCAGGAATTTATTGAAGGAAAAAATTGGTAATCGTCAGATACGTTTTTATTTCTCATTATGAAATAAAAAAATATTTAAAAAAAAAGCGGATTTACCGACGAATTACGTATCAAAGCAAATGTTTACGATGATCGTCGTCCCATACCACTACATCTTGGATATTGTAAATTAACATTGGCAACATATTGATTATCATAGGTTAATGTAAATCGATTGTTAGTACCAAGAAAATTCGTTGTTATTTGAAAGCCATTTTTATCTTGCGGCATTGGTATAGGTACTTCAATTGTAGTTGAACCATTCAATTGTGCTCTGCATGGTTCACCAGCAACACGTGCTTTTACTAAAAGTTGTGTATCACTTAATTTACTGATAGTTGCTTGTTCCGATAAGCAACAACATTCAGCTTGATTACAACTATCATCAACATTGAATGTTCCTAACCAATTACTAACCACTCGATGTGCCATACCGCTGCATCTTGGTGATTGTAAATTAACATGGGCAATATATTGACTATCGGCACTGAGAGTAAATCGATTGTACGTGCCAAGAAAGTTCGTTGTAATTTGAAAACCACTCTTATCTTGTGGAATAGGAAGTAGTACGCTTATTGTTGTTGATCCATTGAGTTGCTGTTGGCATGGTACGCCAGCAACGTTAGCCGTGACTAAAAGTTGTGAGTTTTCAGCTTTTGATATGGTTGTCTGTTCGGATAAACAGCAACATTCGGCCTGATTACAACTGTCATCGACATCGTATATGCCTAACCAATTAGGTGCATCAGCTGAGAGAGTTACAGTTAAGAGAGCTGCACTAATAGTTAAAAAAATGGTAATAGTATTCATATTAGAATATTAATACAGATGGTAGTAGGTGATAATGAGAAAAAATGAAACGAATAGCTTTTTTTTTATATAGAGTTATCGTCGTGTAACTATATGATTGAGTCTGACAAGTTGACTCAAAACAATTTTTGCAATACATAGAAACGTATGATAAGAATGATAATGTTTGCTCTTAACTTGACACAGAAATATTCATCGGAAAAAGTTGCAGATGTTAAAATTTCAAGGCTAGCGTTAGGTTGTCAGCACAAAAATTGTTTTGGTTTTACACGATCAATTAGTAACCACACATATCGAGTATACTATAATGATGATAAGTTTTTTTTATTATTATCATAATTGCCTTGAGCGTTTTTCTTGTAATCAAACATTCTTTAAAACGTCTTAGGATAAGAGAGGTAATCAATAGATATTTGTTTTAGTGATATTTATAAGTCGATTATTCTAGCTGCGAACTGATATCTTGCTAGTAGAAGATCCAACAGTACATACGAATGTGAAACATTGTTGTATTTCGAAACTGTTCATAAGCATAATTGGATTTTTCTCTATTTTTTAGTAGTCAAAAGTCAATATTATTATTTTCTTCAATCAACGAATGAACTATTGATTTTTTAAATCTAGAGCATTTTAATTTACGCATATAATTACATATAGATAAGTTTATCTAGTGAAATTTTGCACAGAAAATATCTAGCAGAAAGTTTATCAAGTGATTCGACCATTTATTTAAAACGACAAGCGACTGCACAAATCAAACATTTTATTTTCTATTTCATTCTCAATTCATGCACAAGAAAAGAAAAACAATCGATAAGAATATAAGAATCGATGATGAGAAAATCGACGGTGCTGTGTTTGCCTCGTCTTCAACTCTTACTCCCGTACCACTACATTTGGGATATTGTAAATTAATATCAACAATAAATTTGCTATCATAAGATAATGTCAATCGACAGTCACTACTTAGAAATTTTGTTATTATTTGAAAACCATTTTTTTCTTGAGGAATAGGAATTAATACCGATATTGAAGTTGAAGTATTGACTATATCTCGACATGCTGCACCAGCAACATCAGCTGTGACTAAAAGTCGGGTATTTTCAGGTCGCGTTATTATTGCACGTTTAGATATACAACAACATTCAGTTCGATCACAACTCTCATCGACATCGAATATGCCCGTCCATTCAGGAAATACGACCGATACACATGCATGAACAAAAGTGAAAATAAAAATAAAATGAATAATATATGCTTGCATACTTTTATATATTAAAAAAAAAAATAATAATAAATGTAGCGCAATTTTTCGAAGATTCGACATAAATATAATGTAGCATCATCATTCAATCCACTTGATTGGAATCACTAGATCGATTGTTAAAATTTGCTTGATAGGATAATAGGTTTTTCATAAGAAAACAAATTTATGTGTCAAATAGAATTTTTATCATCAAGCTCTCGAAAATATCGACAGGAGTAAATGAGAACGTGAAATGAATTGCATCCGTAGTTATCAGTTCATATTAAATATTTTGTTATAGAAAAATGATCAAATTAAATTAGAATTAATCTGAATTCGATATCAATAACACAACCAACAAAGAAACATAAATCTTTCAAATAATTATGTTGACCTTTTGGTATTTAAAATAAACTTCTTTTTAAACTAAATAGTGAATTAATCTTTAGTATAAAATATATTTTCAATTTTATTTTTACATGAAATAGTGAAAAATATTTTTCATACTCAAGTTAAAAATAAACAATCCGTCTCAACCCCTTCAAATAACAATACTAAAAATAAATGAAATTCTATAAAAAGAAAAGAACGAACTTTGGAGTTGTGAGTTTAACAAAATATATGAATAATTCTCTTCGGTGTGCATGCAATAAAAATATGATATCTCTAGACGCTTTGAATCAAATTCTTAAAAAATTGAAATTTATGTTTTATTTCTAATTCGACATCGATTATTGTTACCAAACGGATGTTTCCGGAGTTAAAACGTGAACGAGTATACTCAAGAAATTCACGCGTCATGTGTGCGCATACTGAATGAACACCATAAACCTTTATAATAAGATTAGAAAAAATATATATATATATTCTAATTTCAAAGCCCAAATAAATAATTTCATATCTGATCGATAATAACCTGTCAGCAGTAATACGGAACATGGCAGAAGTTGTTTACCAAAATACATTGATTTACTTGTATTCTAAAAATCAAATCAAATGTATCTTGTAAAATTTCTACTAAATATTTTTGTAACTCAGTGTGTGTATAATTTGTTAACCTTTAAAGGAACAAATAAAATCTTGAATGTCAAAAAAAAATACATTGATTTGTTCATCGGTAGTAGCTATACTAACATGAACGCAGATAACCAATGAAAGAAACGTAAACAACCACATGTTGCCTTCTTTATTTTCTCAAATAATTATATAATATACTGGCATCAACAGGGTTGACAGATACGTTATGATTTTATTATGTAACCATATATGTATATCTCGAGTTTACGATTGGTCGACGATTTTGATGGGCGGAGAAATATGTATTGAGTCATCTGCCACAAGCCTTGCGAAATGTTTACTTAATCAATTAATATGATTTCATAAGTTATGCAAACATAGAAATATTCTATTTATATTTAACTTAAAAGTTCACGACTCTTTTTTAATGTATTGTTAGATTTATATATCTTGCCTTAATAAATACAAAATGTTGCTTTCAACAGTTACTTGTGAATCATGATGGTATCAAGAATTAGTTTTAAGACATACATCTCATATTCTTTTATTTTTTCATTATACAAAACAAAATCAAGAAATCGTTTGGTTTCGAAAATTTTGACATGACTTTAGTTTTTAACATCTTTCGTTTGTTTCGTCTGTCAAAACAAGTCTGACAAATAAACATGTTCTATTTTTCTTCATCGTAGGTCACGGACGATCAGATAAAAGTTATATTTTTGCAATTAGACCTTGGACACATCTAGGACGATGATATGGATATTTATTTTATTTTGATTTCTACATGTAAAATATTCCTATACAAAATAAATTACAAAAATTGATTTTGTTTTCAGTTAACTAAAAGATCTAATCGTGCAAACATTATCGTTTTGTGGTTATACATATGCAATAAATAAAAAAACAAAACAAAACAATCGACTAGTTCTCATTGCATGATGAATTTAGTTGAACTTACATGTGAATGATCGATATGATATAGTTCGTTTGTTTTTCAACATCGTCCGATGACATTGTTTCGAAAGCCATCATATGCATCGAGTATTATTTAGTTGATACGCATAAATATAACTTCCAAACTTAATTTATGAATTAAATTTATACACAAGATTACTTTTTTTTTCTATTTAAGATGAAACAAAATTTTCGATATGAAGTGTAAAATAAAGTGACATTTTAGTGGAAAGTTCTTTTATACTTAAATCAGTTTTGCATGTATTCAAATCTGTCTTGCTTGCTTTGTTGTTTTTTTTTCTCATTGAAACGATTCATTCACTGCTGCCGATCATGTTCATCATCATAATCATTAGAAAAACAAAGACAAAATAATAGAAGAAAAAGTTTAGAAATAGAAGCCGACGGCATGTACATTTTCGATCAAGAAACACATGAAGAAAGAAAAGAGTAAGTGCAAGTACAGATAATGAGAAAAAAAAGAAAAAAAAAGAGACGATACGATATGAAGTTGCCTTGGTTTGCTGTACGTGCGCGATATTTACTCTACATTGTTAATCATTTTTTTGCAATTCTAAATAAAACAAGAAAAAATAATGAAAATTCGAAAGTTCGAAATAAACAAAAAAATGTGAATGCTTGAGTATCTACCACCCACTATGTAAAAAGCAATAGGGAAGCAAGCGCAAAGCAAATTTCTGGTGGTTAGTTCAGAATGCTTGAGTACGGCTATGTTTCTCTACTTTTATTTCTATCAATCTTGCCCATTTGATGAATGTGTGGCTGGTGCTGGGTTCTCGTCGTGATCAATGCCATCGTCTGCTTTTACATCTTTACCTGACATCGTTCCATTATTGCCTGTATTGGTAGCAAGTACAGTGGTCATTTGTGTTGTTGATGATTGTTGTGGTGCTGCTACTGCGGCTGATGTAGCGCCGATTGTTGTAGCCATATTTATACCAGCTGTAGCTGTGGCTGCTGTTGATGATGATGCTGCATTAGCTGCTTTTTGTTTGAGCATAGTCCAATCAAATGTGTAATCATATTGATGATTTAATGTTCGAAACAAAATACGAAATAATTGACGTAAATACATATAATCTGGTGCTTCTTCAAATCGAAGACCACGACAATAATTTAAATACATAGCAAATTCAGCTGGAAATCCCTATTTAAAATAATAGACCAAGTTTCTTGTGATAAAAAGTGGGTTCATATTTCTTTGTTAATTACTTTGCAAAGAATTTCAACGGGTGTTGACATTTTCTTTTCAGATATTTTTTCATATTTCTGTTTTTTTGTTGCTGCTTTAAGACCTTGCCACGGTAATGAACCACGATTAAAATACATTAAAACATAACCTAAAGATTCCATATCATCACGACGACTAAAATAAAATAAGTCATAATAGAAAAGAAAACCTTTTTTTTTTATTCATTGATGATTTCATTTCAACTAACCTTTGCTCAATACCAAGATGAGCATTGATGGAAGCATAACGAGCTGTGCCTGTTAGATTTTTATCTTCTCGATAGGGAATGTGCTGACGGGTTCTGTTGTCACGGTATTTTTTCGCTAGACCAAAGTCAATTAAAAACACCTAGAAAGAAAATTCTTCGTTAGAATGGACAAAAAAAAAAGAATCGAAATCTTAATCATTATTACACTAACCTTATTACAATGACGTCCTATGCCCATTAGAAAATTATCCGGTTTGATACTAAATGATAATTGAAATTAATATTAAAATGAAAGATTGTTACAATTACAAAAAGAAAAAACTAAGACGTACTCGCGATGAATAAAATTTTTATTATGCACAAATTCAATACGTCCAATCATCTTAAAAATAGATTATTTTTTCTTTTGAATCAAAATTTCTTTGTGATATCTAATTGTCTAACCTGATCGGCAAGCATAAGAACAGTTTTCATAGTAAATCGTCGTGAACAAAAATTAAAGAGATCTTCAAGTGATGGTCCAAGTAGATCCATAACAAGAACATTATAATCCTTTTCTTGTGCATAATATCGAATATGTGGTATGCCAATTCCACCTTGTAATATTTTATACAGTTTCGATTCATATAATAATTGTGGATGCCTTGCTTTAACTGATTCAAGTTTAATAGCAACTTCTTCACCATTTGTTATATTTATACCCAAATAAATATCACCAAATGAGCCCGAACCTATCTTTCGTACTAATCGATATTTTCCACCAATTAAAAATTCTGATTTTGATGACAGATGTAAAGAAGAGCCTGGGCCCGATGGTATATCCATGGTTGTACGAACGTTTTCTTAATTTAATTATTTATTTATTATCTGATTCGAATTGATGGAAATGGATAAATGTAAGAAAAGGATCTAGAAAACAGAATACGAAAAATACTAATGATAAAACAATTGTCAATAAAGATGACTCAGAATATGGTGGCCATGAGAGAGATTTTTTGATATATACATGCACAGCCTGATGATTTCGCCATGTCTCCGGTCGCTCGCTCTCCTTTCACATGAGTAAAACAGTTAGCTGAGTAATTTTCAGTCGCCTATGCAGTTTGTTGCAATTTTCATGTAGAATAGAGACATCTATGGAAGTCATAACTTGCGTTATTATTATTACTCGATATGCATATTATTATTACATTTAGCGAGCGACGTGCAATCCTTGTGTAAACACTGACAGTGAACTATTAGTCAAGAGTCCATTGAGGTGCGTAGTACAGTGAATTGCCGGTACGGTGTACTATTATGAAACTAATTATATTGCAATATTATTTCTCTCGTTTTCCTCTTATTTTTCACCCTTCAATTGTTTTTATGAAAAGCATTATAAATAGAAAAATTATTTCGTTAAATCGAAATAAAATATCTTGTATAAAAATATAATCGATCGAATGTTTTCGTTTTAAAAATCTTCAATTGCCTGTCGAATAGCTTCATGAAATCCATCCGGATTATCGATCATCATTTGATGACCAGCACGAGCAATAACAATAAGTCGAGCTAATTTTGTAGCATTTAATCGTTGATTTAGTGAATCAACTGTTCTTTGACCGGCTCTATTCAAAATGTAAAATTAATCAAAAAGCAAAAGCCAACACTTGAACATACTCTGTATCCATCCAATCATGATCACCATAAAAAAATGTAATACGTGAAACTTGACAATCTTTCAAACGATTTTCTAATGGATTATATGCAAAAACATTGGATTTAAGAACACGAGGCAATGCAAATTCACCACTGCCGGGTTGTGCACATAGATGATACTAAATAAATATATTTTGTTTTTTTCCAAACAAATAACTGAATTCAATAAGATTATGATACATACAAGATATTGAGCTACATCGTCTTTGGGTAATTTCAATGTTCCATTGTCAATTTGTTCTGCAAGAGCTGTTGATGTTTCAAGACCTGCATCACTTGTAGCAGCTGATGTTTCATAAGTTGCTTCATTATCTGTTGTTGGCGTTCCTTCAACAGCTGGTCCCATGAAAAATCGTCGTGTCACATATGCTGTTACGGGTTTTGGACCAGCGGGACCAATAAGTCGAACAATAGATTGAGGTGTATAACCGCGATTCCACATAAATACAACGAAAGTACGTAAAATACGCCATCCGACTGAAAGACGATGTCGACGAGAAGGTTCAGGTGTGTCAGGTTCGTTTGGTACTCCGACAGGTGAAGCCAATATTAAATGTGACACCCGCGATGGAAATGATAGAGCATAGGATGCACTAATATAAGCACCAAAAGAGTGTCCTATAAAAAAAACAAAAGTTCAAAAATTTATATTTTATATATGTCTAATGAATGATTTACCGAGTAAATTCATTTTATCAAGATTAAGTTGAAAGCGCCATCTTTCAAGAGCATCAACAAAAAAATTCTCAGCTTCGTCTGATGTTTTAGCTCGAAAACGTGGTCGTGATGATCGTCCACAACCAAGTAGATCAATAGCGTAAACATGTTCATGTTTCTCAGCTAATGCATCAAGATTAAGCAACCAAAAACCGACTCCAGCACCATAACCATGTAAAAGTACTAGAGGTGACCTTGGATTTGATCGTCGTGCTTTTGGATTGTATGTATGAATTGTGTTTATGGTCAAGTTATCACCGATAGGCACTTGACTTTGTTCGAATGGAAATCGAACAACTGATAAAACACGACGTTCAGCTTCAGCCAATCGAGTTGATGATGTCGGAATCCAAATCTGTCGTATACGTTCCCAAACACCGACCATATTTTGTTCAAAAAAATACAGAAACTATTTATGCAACTAAGTTTTTACTCATTCGTTAATCAACGAGAGCCAATGTTATTTCAGCATTCGTTATTACAAGTGAAACAGGCTCGTTAATATTCTCGTTCCTTGAAGGCAAGGGACGAAGAAAAAAATGCTTTGTCATATTTCATGACATAAAGAAATAGACAGTAATCTGCCGTGCATACATGACGTAATTGTAACAAAAAACAGATGGCAACCGCTTTAAAAACTATTTGGCAAAAATAAACAACATAAAAAAAGTCTGTGAAAAATAAATCTCTCCAATATTTTGATACAATACAGAATATTGGAAGCACACATGTCTACATATATATTATCTATATTCATTCAATAATCAGAAGGTTTAATTTAGTATTTTACTTCATTTAGGATTATTTTATTTGATACAGATTTTCGAATTAGCATAACATTTCATGTTCAAAACTACATTTGTGTAGTCAATTTTATAGTCTCCTACTGTTTCATAGAATATAACAAGATAATCTGTGTTCCTATGATATTCGTTGATTTGATTAATTTATGTTTGCTATTCTATTCATACATCGCGTGTCCTGATAAATCCCGAGGGGGCGTCCTTTGCAAATAACTTTTTCGCTGGGATCCTGATAAGTGCTGCGATGCGTGATTCTAATAGTAAAAATTCAGAACAATAACATTCTTCTTTTTATCGCGGATCTATTTAGATTCATGAATTGACAAAGACATCAATAACATTATTTCCACAGAGAATTCCTTTTCTTTAGATATTAATTAAATGTATTTGAATGAATTCTATCAGCCTGTTTTAGAAATTCTACTAGAATATTTTTTATTGAATTCGCACTTACTTAGATCCAGTGTACTATAATCAGTACTTACAGTTTTCTATTAATTGAATATCGATTAATTTATTATCTTAGTTTAAAATACTAAAATGCTTGTTGATGTTGATTTTGATTTATTTCGAAATTCAAATAGATCTTTTTATCGATGAATACAAAAGCTTTCTGTTTGCTTGATTTGGAAAGAGAATTTGTGATGACCAACAAATTTAAGAATATCAATAGTTGCTAGAATGCATCGGTATGAATTTCGAATGTGTGTATTTAAAGTTTATATAGAAGTTTTGGCTTCGAAATCCAAAAGATACGAATTCACCATTGACTTATGGTAAACAAGATTCAAAATAAATATGAAATATTATTCTCAAATCAAAGTCACCTTTTTGGATATATGTCTCGCGTATTGAGAATTAAACTTATTTACTAAATCCTAGGATGGACCTGGCGACTGTTCGACATCCGATGATGGTTAAAGATTTAAATCAGAACAGAACGAGTATAAAATGAAATGTATATTTTTTTCAAAATTTTCGAACATTCATCACATCCATCGGATGCATTTCATTTACATATTGATATATTTTATTAAAAAAGTAGAACATTATTTAACATAACAAAATGTTAATATATATATATATATTCGTTTCAGGGAGCATATTTCAATAAGAATGAAATATCATTCTCACTATAGAACCTAATATGAACAAAATAAATACCAGTTGATTTTTAACCTTCGCTTGATGTCACTTCTTGTCGGTGTATTTAAAGTTAAAGTAAAAGAAAAAAAGCCAATAGTGAGAATTATGATAAAGTTTTTTTTTCGAGTAAAGTGCAGTCAAAGTCAAGGATTCATTGATTGGCAGTCTGTTACTTCCTCGATTTAGTTCGACAACGCACAGAAAAATCCAAGTTTTGTACTGTTCGCAATTGGTTGTAAAACAATATGGCAACGAGCCAAAATCCTAAGTCCAGTGGTACTGGTAAAGCCAGTAAATTTTACATGGCGTGTCGCGAAGGTAACGCAGAACTAGTGAAACGAATATTAAAAACAATGAATGTAGGAGAAATCAATAAAATCGAGGAATCAAACAACAGTACGGCTCTTCATGCAGCTTCTTATTTCGGACATCCCGAGGTAGTAAAAATTCTATTAGAACATGGCGGTAATACGCATACTCATAATGGATATGGTAACATACCTGAACAAGAAGCTACAAATGAACAAGTTATAGAACTATTTCGAGCATATAAGAATAAATAACATTAATTCTATATTGATTATTTTTATTTTTATTTAAAATTTTGATAGAACATATTCAATCATGAGCCGAATTGCACGAGTATTTTCCCGCATGATTACATAGATTGTATATGAAGTAAACATGTAAAAGTATTGTCTTTATAATTTTCTTTTGCGAAGTTTAGGATAATTGATTTTTTCTGAATAACATATATTAACTGTGAAAAAATTTTGTTTCCATTTAAAATCAAGTTTAATATTGTGACACTCATCTTGTCTTATTTCATTTTATTTCATGAATCGTATCAAGACAATGAAACTTAATTTTGAATTGATCGAGTTTATATGATTCAATATCAATCGAATGGAATATCTTTTCGAAGGCAACTATTTTATAATTCATAACTACTTTCGTAACAACTACGTTCAATTCTTAGATGATGATAACTGCGTAGTTCATCGAAGTTACATACCGAGAACTTGACTCATAAAATGATCAATAAAAAATACGTTTGTTTTAAAATCAATGTTGATTTTAGTGTTCGAGAAATCTTAAATGTAAAATGTAAAACTCTGATGTTTTCTAAAATTTCAACAAAATAAATTACAATTATATTTTGTCGACTAATAATAAAAATGGCATCCTACCAGATTTACAATTAAATGTATACTGAAAAATCCATATAAATACTGTTTTTCTCATTACTATTTGAATATAAACAGCATCCTAACATTTGAGACATAGAAGTTTAGCTCGTTCTATTACAGCCTAGCAATGTCTCTAAATACAACTGATAGATTTATTAAAAATAGCTTTCGATACGAATTGTTTTTTTGTACTGACAAAAATATGTTTCTCTTTCCTCTCAATCTTTGTTGGCATTAAGCGAATGGTACCTATTCAATTCATAATTTTATTGAAGATAAATTAATCATACAAAGAAAACATTTTCAGTTCTTCTACGAAATAACATATTCGGTCGATAGTGATTCATTAGAAAATCGATTACTAATTGTTGAATAATATAAAAAAGTAGAAATTGGAACAATTTGTTGTAACTTTATTTGTGTCATGATCTAATGAAATATTTCACAGTAAAACTAGTCTGAATTTCAAGTTCAAATGAAGGTTTTTGTGACTATCTTCTCTTCCCTAGGCTCAAGTCATCGGGGAACCGAGATAATAATTATTAACATATCTTATGTTAGCAATAGGGCGAAGAAGAAACAGTCACCGATTATTAATATTTTCCAAAGCGGCGAGAAATAAAACTATAGCGAAATATGAATTACTATAGTACGAACAATATCCTTAAAAAAACAATTGAAAAAATGTATTGTAAGATTTGTGTTCTCATCTTGTCACATTTCGTTACTCATTACTATTCGTACATAGTCATTGATGCACTCTACTACAAAATTCTATCCATTTAGATAAACGAAAAAGATTTCTTACATAGGAGCAATTAATCAAATCGTACCACTGAACATTGAACATGAGTTCCATAATTTACCTCACTAAAAGGCTACGGTGAGCGTTTCTTTCAATAGTCGTTGTCGTGAATGTTTTTATTTGATCATTACGAATCATTTCTCGTTAGTTACTGTAGTTCATTTATTATTCCCTATTCAACAAATATTTGTTTTTACTAGTATACCACTCGACTTTTCCTCTGAATGAATGATATATAAAAAGTATACTAATTCAAGATGTCAAAGCAAGAGTGTAGGTTCATCTCTTTGTTGACTAGTGATATGCGCATTCACACGAACATTTATAAAATGGTTTCAGACTTTCCCATAGTTATATACCCATATGAGTATTATAATCTTAATCCTATCGATATTATTGCCTATCTATTGTTCAATATCGGATTAAATCAACTGGTATCTTGAAGATGATAGTTCAAAAGTTCTAAAAGTCATCGATCTATTGGAAAAAAAGCATACGCATCTTTTATAACTTTTAATAGAATACTGTAACTTACTAAATAAATACCAACTACCGAATGAAACACTATAACAATAAGATCATGTGCTATGCAATCAATTTTTCTAGTGCGTCAGTTGATAAAATACAATAAAAAATGTGGAGACAAATATTGATTCTAGACTCTCTTGACAAAGCGCATCCGAAATTTAAAAAATATTTTCTCTGTGCATCTTAAAAACAAAATGATAACTCTCACAATCGGAATACGAGTGTATAGATGATCTACGTATTTTTCATAACTACATGTTGTTAAGAATCAAATTGAACCAAAACGTTCTACTGAACAATTAAATAACATTTAGTCTACAAACAAAACAAAATATTATATATATATGTCGTATCGAAATTACACCGGTCGACGAAGTTAAAACTTCGACACACATGCAGCTCGAAATCATTTTTAATTCCCTTTGAAATGAATAATTTACTAAATTAAATATAGTTTGAGTGAATACATCATCAAAAATAATGTTGTATCAATAGAAATATTCATTTATTAAATGAATATTTCTATTGATACAACATTATTTTTGATGATGTATTCACTCAAACTATATTTAATTTAGTAAATTATTCATTTCAAAGGGAATTAAAAATGATTTCGAGCTGTATGTGTGTCGAAGTTTTAACTTCGTCTACCGGTGTAATTTCGATACGACATATATATATATATATATATATATGGAGTGTATCAAAAAAGGAAAAAAAACATGATACATGACAACCATTATTTTGTATTTCGTTCTGTTAACAAATAATAAATAAATACAAACTCGATAGACATCTTTTTAATATTTCGTTTAATGAAAACGACACACGATAGTATTATTATAGTTTTTCGTCTATGATAAAAAATTTAGATGTGATACTATTTAGTCATCTAGTAAGAAAAAATAATCTGACTTAGTTGCAAATTATATTGAATAAAAACAAAATGATGAATTTTAAGCATAATTTCAGAACGTCTGTAACATACTGTTAAATATATTGTAAATACAAAAATGTTATTTTTACATCCGTAAATTGATTTTAAAATTTATTAAGAAGACAATTTCATCTCAGTGTCGTTGTAACTGTAGTTAAAGGTTTGGATGTGGTCGTTGCCGATGCTAGAGATAAAAATATCAGGTTACATGAATGTTGAATCTAATATAAAACTCTAGTACTTACTTTTATTTAATGTAAGCAGCAAAATCACACATAGAATAACACCAGTAAGTATCACTAGGCCAACACTAACACTTACAGCAATGATTCGTTTGTTCTGGGTCGACAATGCTGAATTAGTCACTTTTTCACTGGCGTAGGATAGTCAAGGAAAATAAATGTTTATTTCTCTGTCAAAGGCAAAAATGTGATAAACAATTACCTTTCAGTAGGTGGTTCTTCTGATTTGTGTTCTATTGATTCTGAAGAGATTGTACTCACTTCTGACGCTGACGAAAAATTCGTTCGTTCTGAATCAGTAGACACTCTCGGATTGATAGGTCCTATGCGCCCACGATTAATAATTCGCACTGGTATGCTGGCCATTGCTTTTTAAATCGAAAGTATTGTTGTTTTCGTCTCAAACTAAAATATTCGATAATGTTCCGATCAATAAGATTCAGATATCGCTCGATTTCACAAGACGTTTTCTTCCAACGTCCAACTGACACAGAAATGAACTTACACAAATAACAAAGCATATTTTTGGATGACAATATTTTTTCTTGCACAATGCAATATTTCTTTTCTTTATTTTAGAGTTTTTTTCTTTTGTACTCGGGCAAAAATCTATATTATTCTCAGAGAATTTGATTAAATATATTTTTATTTGGTTTCCTAAAAACACACATTCTTTGATAATAAATTCATAGAATAATTTAAAAAAAGACTGGTCAAAGCAAAATGAAAATCAAATATAATAAATAACAAAAGAATTGTTACATGAAAACAACGAATAAAAAACATGTGATTAAATTTTGTCTTGTTTCTAATCAAGAATTTCATATGTAGAATAAAACTTCATTTGAAGATTTATTTTAATTGGAATTATTTTTGCTTTTTGAGACAAAATTATTTCCTATGAGAGAATTTGTTTTGTTCTCTAATGAACAGATTTGCAATTTATTTTATTTCGAAATAAATACAAGAAAAGAAAAAGAATTTATTAAAATTGTTGTAAATTATATTTATTTAAAAGACCGAGTACTTCAGTCGGTAGTTGCTCTTGACTTGTTGTTAGAATTCGTCGTCCTGTTTGACTGTCAATTATTTCTGTTAATATAGCATTTGGTTGTTGTTGGTGGGATGAGAATCGATTATTAAATGAAATGGGCCGTCGATTATTATGGTTGATATGATGATGATGTTGATTACTATGTAGACTATGAAATGAGGGTGAAGGCGAAGGTGGATGTGAAAAGGCGGAAGTTGCATGTAATTCATTTACTGATTGATGTCGAGATAAAGGTGATTGCATAGATTGTAATTTGGATCTTTGCTGTTGTTGTTGTTGCTGCTGCTGCTGGGAAGGTGTGTGACAAACTGAACTACCAGATAATATTGAGGATTGATAATGGGATTGTGGTTGTGATTGAGAACGTGGCACGTAATTAGGAGGTTGAAGAATTCGAGGAATTGATGGTGATCGATGATGTAAATTTTTTGTTGATTGTACTCGATTATTAGTTGTCACTGGTACAAGTCGATCGGGCATTTTTTCATAACGAACAAGTTTTTCAGTAACGTAGTATTCGTTTGAGGGCCCTGCTGATCTATGACCATCAATAGAAACATTGGTTTCTTGCTGCTGCTGCTGCTGTTGTTGTTGGTGTGCCCGATAGTGATCAATAGTTCGTAAGTATTTAGCTGATTCAATTTCAGTCCGATTATCTCGTGATAGAAACCAACGTAATGTTTGATCTGTATATGATTTTCCATTGTATTGTGGCGAAAGAATTTGTTGAGCAGTTTGACGAATTTCTTGTTGTGTCAATGGGGGTATCAATGCACGATACGGATCATTGACAATAACTTGAGGCAGTGTTGAACCAAGTGGACGACCTTGACGAGCTTCACAATCGAGAATATAAAGTATATTCCAATATTTCAATGAATATGGTAAATTTGCATACATGACTCCTTTATATGCATGAGTTATTTGTTCTTCAATTTTAATTGTTTCGCCAGGTATACGAATATAGCGAACTCTTGAACGTGGTCCATTTTCTTGCAAATAATCTGTTGAATATGAACGACGTAGAGAATTTGCTGCTGCTTGATTGATAAAATCATCAACACGAACAAATAATTCTTGTTCTTTGGCTTGCCGTTGTTGTTTGTGTTCACGTTTATGAGTTTCATCATAAAAATCTTTAACGTGAATAATACGCGCGCGAACAAAACGTTGTCCGCCTGTGTAAGATATTGATAATGATCGACGTGCTGGCTCATGTTTATAACGTGGTGAAGCATGTTCATGTGGGCGTATTGATTCACGCATTGAATTAATTTCACGTTCAATAAATGCACGCCGTTGAGTACCTAATATAAGTAAACAAACAAAATATTTTCATTTACAATTTGTTTCCCGTTTTCTGTTTTTTCTTTAAACTGACCGAGATAAAATTCTGCTTCGGATGGATGTCCAGGTGGCGGTGGTCCTGTATAGGTCTGTTGAGATTTATGTTTTTGTTCGATGTGTTTCTGTCGAAGATGTTGTGCAAGTATTCGTTGTTGTTGTTCATTATCACGACGATATTTCGCATAATCAAATGGTTGTTGTTGTTGTTGTTGTTGTTGCTGTTCAATAACACTATTTACTTCTCGTTTAAATATATCATGTTGTCGTTGTCGAATATCGGATATATTTGTTGTCATAGCAGATGTTGGTGAAGTTAAATCTAATATATAATATTCATCCTGTGCAATTAATATTAAATGACGTTGTTGTTCATTGGAATGCGTTAAATGTAAATGTGAACGATGTAGTTGACAAAGACGATGTATAATGGTACGAAAACGTTGTACAAGACGTAGTGATGTTGTTACATCAATACGTGATACGCGACGTAAATCAGTTGAATTTGTTTGATTATAGTCATCACGTGATGAATAATCGACAAGATGTAAAAGTGTTGTTGGTTCAGCTAATTGTCGTGTGATTTCGTTTTCTAATTCAGGACTATTGGCCGATAGGCGACCACCTGAATGTGATACAATTTCATCGACTAATTCTTTTTTAAGAGATATATTCAATTGACGACGTTCACTGTTTGTTACAGATAATACGATCAATTGAGCGTTACCTAAAGTAACGAAAACATATTTATTATCAATCTTGTTAAAATTCTTATGAAAAAAAATATCAATTTCATAATAGGAATTGTAATAGACAATTTAGATTTCTATCTATTGCGTTCTTCTTTATCTAGATTTCACGGAACAACTATAATCACAAGGTTTGTAGAATGTTTGACATGGTAGTTTTCTGATTGATGAAGGTTTTGATGAAGCTATTGTGTTTCTACAAGGCTATTGTTTAAGGACATACAATGTTAAACGGAATGAAGAGTCTGAGTATTCTCTATATAGCCTCGCCTTAAATAGTTAATAGCATCATAACAAGTGGAAAAGGCGTCTTTCAATAGATTTTCTTTTGATTAATCACGGTTTTCACGGTTTTTGAAATGCTATTAACTTTTTCAAGGAAGTTCTTAAGAAGTGTAGCGGCCTTATGGTTTTGCTCAAGGTCGTATAACCTTCAAAATAGTCATTCCAATGATTTACTGACATGAAATAAAAATTTCATTAGCTATTAAAATCATTATCTAAATATCTTATACGAGTTTATACAATTAAATACATTAACCGTCCTCGATTCGTGTTTCTCTATCTCTTTGTTTATGATTGTAAAAGAAACGTGATACAATCATTATGTGTCAACGTAGATGCTAACGAAGTTTTTATCAATCGATTGCTCAAACCTTCATTGTCGAGTGCATTTCAAAATTGTACAATATCGCAATTAAAACCTATCAATGACATTGCAAAAATTAAATCTTTATGCGTTAACATACCATAATGATTGAGTTCATATTCAATTTCACATCGAATAACTAATGGCAAATGTTCAAGACGTCTACCATCTTCCGTTCTTATCCGATGACCATCTCGTGTATAATAATGTACTGATATTGATGGTTGTCGTAGTTTTTCATTTTCTTTTTCAAAATTATTTTTTTTACTTCCACCATAATCACGTTTAACTAATTGATAGTCTTTATCCGATGTCGTAACAATAACATGTAATTCTGTTGCTTTTAATTCTTCATCTGTATATGTACGTTCGATACGTTGAAGTTGTTTTTCAAAACGTGTTTCAGAGCCATATTGAGTTTTTTCTTCACTTGATACAACAACACATTTACATGCGCCACGTGTATGAATTTCATAGACTTCTGATGAACGATATTCTTCTTCGTTATAATCATTTTCTTGTAAATGACGACGAACAACATGACGATTTATATCACGCAATTGATCAATACGTATACGTGATGTTATTTGACCGAATGTTGGCCGTTTCTCTGGTACGACAGGAAGATGATCGTCACTTGATGATGGACGTTTTTCACGTTTTAACTCAAAATTATCTTCGTAATCGTTTTTTTTCGTATCAGCATCAATATAAATAATAGCGCCACCACCATCATCATCATCATCTTCACTAACATGATGACTTGAATGACGTCGTTTTATTTCGTATCTTGTTGTTGTTGTTGTAACTGTTGTTGTTACTTTTTTATTTTCATCATCTTGACTTGCGATTGATGGTAAACGTTGCCGTTCTTTTATTGGTCGATGTAGCGAATCAGTTGTTTGAGCTCCAACTGTATGTTGTTCGATAGTTTTTTCTACTTGTGTACCTACAGGTCGATTTGATGGTTTTAGTGTTGATGTTGGTGTCGTTGTTTGCATACCAAAATCTTGTCGTTCAATTGGTATTGATGAACGATTATATTCATAATCTGGTTTATGAATATGAGCATTTGTTAATAAACATTTTCTCTCAGATTTTTGTTCTAATATATACAATGTTTCAACATCAACTTTAATTGGAATATTGTCATGATCCTTTCGAGATAGAATACTGGCATCGTCGAATACACGTGTACGAACATCACGAACCATGGAAACAGATGTTTCTGTGCCAGAATGAGGACTAGGAACATATTCGTCCATCTAATATCAAGAAATGGAATTAAAATAAAACTTCATATATAAATAGATGAAATCACTAACTAATGCCATGTGCCGATAGGAATCCAATAAATTAAACGAATATAGAGCAATACTCATTTATCATCTCTCTAATTTGAACATACTTATAGTGTTTTGTTTTTATCTATTTGCTATTGTCCATTGTGTTTCTCACGATTAAATGCACGTTTTATATCTAATTATATAAATTATTATTATATTTTGTAAAGAACAGAATTATATTACGATGAGAACGATAACGATAGAATGAATCATTAGCTTACGATTGAAGCTAATTGATATCGATATTATTTCAATTGGAAAACGAGCATAAATATTTTTATGGTATTGCTAAATTATGAAAATTTTTACATGACGGAAACTGTGAATATCTTTTAAAACAATCTTCGAATTTCCGCTTGAAATTTTACATGAAGATAGATTTTAATAAGCATCGTTTCTATAGGCTAAAAGAGTCAATGTTCCTATATATGGAGATAGAAGTAATGCAAAACATCTGAAACTTTCACAATAGAACAATTTCCTAAACACATGTTTCTACACAGTAGAAATCTGAGAATTAGTATTTCAGAGAAAGACTACAGCATTCTTCTGAATTTCGTATGATATGTAGAATCGAGACTCAAAAATTGAAATCGATTGATGTTTTTTTTCTAACTGAGAAACAAGTCTTAAAATTTTCGACAAGATACTATTCATATGAGAATCTCTACAAACAAGCAAAAGTAAAATGGCTTACGTTTGTTCCACTAATTTTACGCCGACTTTCATTTTTGATTTCTTCTCTTTTAAGTTCAAATTTTGTTTCCTTTGGTTTTTCACTAGTAGACTTATTGTTTTGAAAAAAGACTTCATCATTGGAATCACTTTGAGTAAACCCAAAATTTTCTCCGTTCGTATTACTATGTCCATTTAATATATTTCGTTCATGATAATTTCGCGGTGCAAAACGTTTGTAAGGTGGTGATGATGTAAAACTAGTTGAGCCCTCAGAATTCTCATCGTGTAACGATTTTTTGATCGAGACTTTTTTTTCTGCCTTTGTATTTATCGATGACGATGATGACGATTCAAGACGATCAATCATTTGTCGTACACGACTCGGTTCTGATGGTGTAGGAGATAGTGAACTTGCTGGATTAATCGGTGGTTTATTACGTAAACGATCTTCATTGGGACTTTCATTATAGGAGCCTAAATAAAACAAATCTAATTTTTAAGGAAACAAAAAAAAGAAAGAACTAATTCAATCTAACCATCATTCTTATTGGTCGATTTAATATCATAAAGTGCAACTGCAACAATGCCTGGATATGTTGGCGAAGAATTTTTTGCTATATAAGCATGATCATTAAATCGATCGCCTGTATTTATATTAATTTCCGCACGTGTCGATGTTGATCGTGTATCAATATTTCTTGCCATTTGTTTAACTTTACTTGTTAGACTTGAATTTGAACTATGCGTTGATAGTAGTAGTATGGGAGGTGTTGGATGGTTTATTTCAGTAACATCACGTAGTTGTTGTCCACTAGAATTTTGTATATCATCTTCTAAACTATCTTTTGAATCTAATCGTGCATGTCGCTCGCGTTCACGCCATATATCGAATACATTATGGCCATTTTCATGATTTGCTGCAATAACATTATATTTAACTGCACGTCTTGGTATACGTTCTTGAATAAATACTAATGCATGAGATTTAGTACTTAGTGGACGGTATAATTTAAGATAACGAACTATTTGTTTTAATTGGTATTTAGAAGAATTTTCTAAATGTTGAATTTGTATTAATTCATCGGTTAATGATTGAAGAGTTTCAAAATCTCGTCGGTCAAATGATTGTTTATTTGTTAAATTACGTAAACGGCCTATAATATGTATTGTTTCATTATCTATTCGTAAAAATCCTAATCGGCGAGCAATATTTTCGTCGCTTTCATCGTCATGATCTTCATCGTCATCAGCATCATTATCATCGTCATTGTCATCGTCACCATCGTTTCCTTCACTACGATCATCATCCGATCTATTTACAATAGCAGGTTTAATTAATTTCAAATAGACCTACAACAGCTAGTTCATCCTGTGAGTATTTTTCTTTTAAGCTATGCATGAGAGACTCGTTTCGGGAAGGTTCGACTCTACACTACGCAATTATCGACATGTCGAGAGTAAGACATTTTCACGAACGTTCAAAAATAATGTTTTTCTATTACGCTTAAAAGCATTTTCAACACTATAATTACTAATTAGAGTACGAAGAACCGAATCATCTCATTTGATTCTCATTCTAAAACGAAAATATGCTTCTAATATTGAAGCTTGTTATGAGTACGAAAGCACGTAAGTATTTCCTAAATCACTAGATAAATCATTTACTTGACTTTGCTATAGTCAATAAAATAAAACTAATTATATCATCATTTAGACATAACGAAATTATCACAGGAAATTATTTTCTCATAGGAGAAAATTTCATTAAATTAAAGTTGAATATAGTTTTTGCAAGGCCATATGCCCTATCGTCTTCATCAGTTCTACCTTATGTAATAAAATTATTTTTTCGTCGTTTGTTATAACTATTCTTAACATGAAAACTGATGGCATGATAAAATCATTTTACATATTATGAAATGTTTCATGAATCAATTATGAAAACAAAACCTGTACTGGCAATGTATCACAAGGTAAATTAGTTGAAAAAAAAAGGAATGTTTCACTGGATACTGTATTGTATATTTTAAAAGTAAAATTTTAAAATCTTAACACTATAGTTTAGACTTACCTTCTTGAATTATTATTATTTCTATTTGGATTTGATCTATTTCCATCATCCCTATTATTATTATTTGATGCACCATTCGTTTGACGATTTCTTCTATATGATTCTTCGTGATTATTTCGATGTTGTGAATATTCATTCGCTTTCTCTGAATTGTTATCACCATTATCCATCTCGATTTCTAATGTTTGTGAATTTCGATTAATCTTGTCTGTTTGATAAATATTTGATAATATCGAGGAGAATTTTTCGTCACGAAATGGCTGCTCTAATCGATCATTATTATTTTGATTTTGAATATCAAAATGATTTAACGATATATCCATGTGACTTAGACTATTTTCATAATTATCTTCGTCCTCCTCGTTTTCAGAATGAGTTTTAAATATAATATCAATATCGTTTGCTGATAAAGTATTTTGTTGAATTGAATTATGATCATCATTACTAAGCATAATATCTGTTTGATTACTATTCTGATGATCATAATCAATTGGTTTATCAACACGAATTCGATCATCTGTATTTATCCATTTATGATATCCGCTAATAAAGCGAAGACTTTCACTTGTTGTTGATATTAAATCAGTTTGATCAAGTGAATCAAGTGATGAAGCACGTTGACCATTCTTTTCGGTGGGAAAGGAGAAAAAGCAGTTAAATAAAGATTTACAAATTTTATCTAATAATTTTAACTTACTGTTAAATTAATTTCTTCTTCTTCTTCTTCTTCTTCATGTTCATTGTCCATTTTAATTAAATGGTAATAGAAATAATTCTAAAAACAAAGTAACAAATAAAAATATCTTCACGAAAATGATGTATCTAATTGAATTGAGTATTCTCTATTTTTTTTTTCTTGCATCTCATCTTCGTTCGATTTCTTATTTCAATGTTCATACATATATGATCATTATCTTCAAGTACGCCTTTTTATTCTCGTGCAATATATTTGCCTTTAGACAATTGATTAAGCTTCGTATAAATGAGATAAAGTGACGCGAGATTGATAATTTCATATTATACAGTAAATCCTTTACATTCTTCTTTCGTTTTTGTATCTTACATACCCAATCAATATTGACAAAATCTTTAGGTGCCATATGAATCAATTTGAGTAAAGAGAAAAACAAATAGAGAACTCGTTCAACAATGTATACTTATTATTAGCACATGATCATGTCAAATAGAAAATGGATGTACATGCTTATGTATAAATGTAACTTAATACGTATGAAATACGTAAAGACATGTCACGGACGACTGAGTTGAAAGGATAAAAAGAGACGAGAAAAAAGTAGTAAGAAAAAAAATGATACATGCTTGTCATCGAAGACATAATAGTGAAGGTCATATGGCATAAAACCTGTCCAAAGATTTTTAATTTACTCGTTCAAGTACCAACGTACTTAAATGTTGCTATGTTAACTAATATGTTTGTTCAAAGTCATTTGTTTTTAATAAAAGCTAATAGTAAAGCAACAAAAAACATTGACTTGGAACATGCAATACAGAGATTGTTGTTACATATGGCAAGTGATGAAATAGTATGCGTCCTTACCATAATATTCGTCGCAGAGAAAAAGAAACTGCTCCTGATACGAAAACTCTTGATGCGTCAAAATTGAAGATCTTCCAATGCAATGTCTTCTACCTTTTTCTAAAATATCTATAATGATGATACGTATTATGCGTTTGTCGTTCGCGAGTACCTCGTTTGAACAAAGTTTTTTTTCCCGTCGTTTTTTTTATTCTTGGTTCTGCCTGGTTGAACATCTACATTTTTTCCTCTTTCGTTTTTGACGATGATTATCGTACAAAATGAATGAATATGTTATGTTGAATGCGAAAATGATCTATCATCAACGAGAAAAAAGAAGAATAGAAGGGCGCACAGCAATCAACAAGACCGACCATATCCCTAAATTGAAACACTTATTGAATGAATCGAAAGGGTATACAAGCGTTTCATGCTTTTAAATGTACGATAATGGCGAGACATTTTTTTTCATGCATTTTTCACTCATATACATAACTCTTCTAAACGTCATACAGATTGATTCATATGATTGTATAGATAGATGATTCAATACATAAAATAGATCATTAGACATATAGGTCTGCATCTTCGTTTATATAACAATAATAAATAAGAACATTAAAAAGAAAATTTTTTGCCGTACATGGAATTCGAAATGCATCATATATATATATATATATATATATCTACTAAAAGAATGGTTATGACATCAAACACCTAGATGAAATGAAAGTGAAACTTTTAAGTGAAAATTAATATGTTTGAATAGGAGTTCAATTGATTGTGTGAACAATGATTTCATCTTACATATACCGGTCTATTCTCATTCTAATTAATAAAATATAGTAACACGTATCGTATTGGTTCAAGGTTCTTGTTAATAAACTTGATTTAGAAACAAAAATCAATCACTTAGCCATCGATGTCAAAATTAGCTAACGTCAAACTTTTACTAAGGTGATAATTTAGGATATAACATCCAATAACGATTTAAAATATATATCATCTTCTCTTTAATGAGACCTTCGCTCATGACAAGTATCGAAGTTTTAATAAGAAAAAATCAAGTATACTGAATACGTAGATGTACAGTCCTAGAAATGTACAGCTTAGGTTTTAGTTGAATATTAATAGCAAAAATTTATTACGAGATAGTGAAAAAGAAAAGTAGTCAAAACAATATATTCAAATAGTTCTCAATATTTTCTAACAAGAAGTAAACTTACGATATGATAGTTTTAGATCATGAATTTGAAAGATTTTTCAGAATTTTGTTTTCAAAAGAGTCTCATCACGACTTCGTCTCATTTATACTTGGTAATTTGTATTGACAATGACTATTTTGTATTAATAATTTCAATGACACATCAATAACCAACATTATAATTGAATTAATGACATAAATTAAATAAATACTCAATTTTATTATTATTATTTCTCGCTAACATATCAAAATAAAGCCATCATTTGATATAAAACACCTTTAGATTGTATCACGAAAATACATCAAGATGCCAAATACGCTAAAGGCAAATAAATAGCTATTTTATCTCAGATTACTTTTCATACGCAATCGGTTTTATTTTAATTTCGAAATTTGTTTATTTTTCCCACAGTAGTTTACAATTAAATTTAGCATTGATCCGATATATATATATATTTACGATGTATCAAAATGTATAATCATGTATAAACGTCTATATTCATTTGAATCCAATATGTAAGATCCAGCGATAGAGAGATGGTGTGAAGATTTTCACTTTTTTCAAAACGAAAATCGATTTGTTCATCCGAGTAACGGCAAAAAATGAATTTTTCAAATTTACGAACCACTCGTAAATTTATTATTCATTGAAGTCCTTTGTGTGTGTCTTAAGTTTACCTTCTCTTCATTCGTGATATATCTAGATTACTGAATTTCTATTAGAAATGATCAAATATTTCCATGAGGCTCTATTTTATTGCACGAATCGAAACAATTCAAAAGTATTAGACACAATAAAAACGATATGTAAGCTTTAAATAATTCTTACAACACTTATTGAATTGTTCATCTCATGAAACTAGTTCTTACTCGATCTTTTATACAGAAATCATTCTATAGTAACTATAGATAGCAGTTGTAAAAATGCACTCAAGAGGTGTCCAACTGAAGCGTTCATATTATACTAATGCTAAACATAAATCGAAATTGTCTCATTAGACAGAATTTCTTCAACATAAGAGATCAAAATTTATAATGAATCTTTTGATTTATGTCTTATTATTATTTATTACTAAAATGCTAGAAATTTTTTTTTTGAAATTGCAAAAGCCTCGTGCTAAATTATATGTTACTATTTTACTTTCATATAATGATTATGAAGTAGGTAACTTTTGCTGTACAGAATTCATATTGCATCAATTTCAAGTATCGATTGTTATAATGAACCAAACAAGATCTGTTAAATTTCTCTTGGATCTATTATGTTAATCGATATAACCATCTAGATAGAGATGTTTTGTTGTTGCATTATTCTTTTAGATAATGTTAATTCATTCATATACTTTTTACATGCTAGATTTCGAGTACTTTTTTTTCTAAATACCATCAAAACAATCTTTCAATTCAATACAATAAATTTTATTCGTTTTAATGATGACTCCTAATTTTTCAATCAAAAATGACGAATTAAAAATGATTTTTCTGATTCAAAACGATGAATTCGTTTCAGCAGCGTAATATAATCATTAAATTTACTTTTACACAGACATGACATCACAGCCAAAAACATTATTATTTTCAAAATTTTTAAAATTTTTATTGATGTTTCTTTTAAAATAAAATATGCACAATTCACCGTATCACTATTATCTAAGTAATAACGGTGGCGATGTCGTCTTTCTTCTTCTCCTTTATGTCTATTAATACTGCTAGAACTGCCACTACTACTACTGGTGTTGCTACTGCTGTCGTTCTCTTTCACCACTTTATACTTCTACACTGGATTGTCGTTGTCATTTGAATCGTTGTAGCGTGCACTAACGGCAGCAGCGGGAGGAATAAGAAGGAAATCGAATCGGCTGTTACTTGCCCTGTACTCTCGCGTCTACAGACAATGAACGTTAGCCGTTGTAAGCACATATATATGCCACTCGTAAGGCAACGAGGGTAACAAGAATTTTTCTCTCTTCATGTAAGCAGCAGCAGCATGCAGCAGAAAGGAAAGAAAATATATGGCTACTATATGTGCGTATGCGTGTGTGTGTGTGCTTGTTCTGCTTTGTCTATGTGTTTGTGCTTGCTCTTACACACACGAACGACATTGCACAGCCGACGACGACATATATACTGCGCTAAGCAAAAGGAAAGAGAAGGCAGACACACACTCGCTATTGCTCTTTCACATAAGCTCTCCTCTCTTCTTTCATATTCACCAACACCACTATTCTACACACACACACACATATAGCTATTGCTGACTGACTCTCATACACTGTGCAAACGACAAGCAAGCAACTAAGCAAAGCAGTATATTTACGATCTACACGATTAATACGACATCTACTTTTTAAAGTAAGTATATTTAAAAATAAAATCTTGAAAGAATATAAATATTCTTCTACTTTGAAATCGATCGTATAATTTAAAAAATCCAACAGAGAAAACCCTTAGAATTAAAACCAAATCTTGTAACATTATAGTTAAGCGCGAATTTAAATTTAGATATGCCTCGTGTAAGAAAATCGGAAAAAGATCCAAATGCACCAAAGCGTCCATTATCAACATTTTTCTTATTTTCACAAGATGAACGACCAAAAATAAAAAAAGACAATCCATCATTATCAGTTGCCGATGTTGCTAAACTTATTGGTGAACGGTGGCGTTCAATAACTGAAGATAAAAAACGTCATTATGAAGAACGAGCTCGAGCAGAAAAGGAACGATATGACAAAGCCGTAGCCGAATATAAAAAGCAAGGTGGTGGCAAATAAAATTAAAATAATGTATACATTTATACTTATAACAATGATTCCGAAGATTTTTTTTGAAAAAAACCAGAAGAGCATGTAGTGTGTACATATTCATCATATATTGTAGTTAGTATTACCGAAAAAAAGAAAACCAGAATGTTGTTTTGTTCGTTTTTTTTCTCCTTTTTGTTGTATTCATTTTTTTTGCTTCGTCATATGCTTGTTTGTATATGTTGTGTTCACTAACTGAAAAGAAGGATAAATAAAATTGAAAAATTACCTATTTTCTTCGTATCAACGTTCGATAGCGAAAGATGATTCTATTAAAGAAAATACAAATTCTTACAATTATAAGTTTGATGACAACATATTCCAGTAGTAACATTTCAAAATTGTATTGTTCAACGTCTAACTCGAACATGAAATATTGAGAATTGAAGAGAATACTTTTATTGGTTTTATCGATGAAACTTCATATTCAAAAAAGAAATATAATCCTGCAAAAAAATAGTTTCAGACATTTCATTGAAAATTTGACTGACTTTTTTTTTATCAAAACAAGTCATTAGTTGTTTGCAATTTGATAAAATTTTACTGGTTTCGTAAACTTTTGGTATATCTTATAGTCTGTTATTCCTACAGATGTCACTTATGTATGATTGATTTGATCGGATCATATGTAATGATTGCTATTAACATTCTTTTTAATAATAACGTTCATAAATGAAATAATAAGAAATAAAAATGTAATTTTTATTGAAGTCCTCATATAAATGAAGGTTTAAACATCGCAACAAAATGGTAGTATCGTCAAGCGAATGACTTTTCTTTTCTTTCCCGATTGATGAATAAATGGGACGAAAAAAAAAGAAAGAAAGGTCACATTACTAATAATGATCAAAGTTTCATATTTCTCACTAGTTTATTTGTATTTTTTTAGATAATTTAATAATAATGTCGAATGAAGATGACGAATGTGACTCTTCGAGTCTATTTAATGTTGCCAGTCAGTCTGATGTAAATTCGTTTTTACACTCACAAGCAGCAAAGATAACAGGTATAACCGCAAGTTTAAGTGATGATGAGAGTAGTTCAATGGATGGTAGTTTATTGGCACGTTTTTCTCAAGTATCAACGGAAAAAAAAGTTATAACAACATCAAATACAAATATACGTTCGCCACCTGTAAAACCTTATTTAAGTCGTTCATGCTTCGCATCATTAACATGTGCGTCACCAATAAAAAATGCACCACAAAAAATTTATGCATCCGATGATTTAACAGAATTAAAATGGTTAAATACATTCAAATTGAAAGAATTAAAAGATGATTTGAATTCAAATGAGAATAAAGATAATAATAATGAAAAAAATTTATCAACACAACCACAACAAGAGCAAAACAATAACGATGAAGATCGTCTTGCTAAATTAATAAGTGAATTAAAATCTTATGATCATGAAAGCACAAAAGTGAATACAACATCCTTCGGTATTCTTCTATTTCTTGGATTTTATTCGCAACGTGATGAAAAACATCTATCATGGTCGTTAACAATTAAACAATTATATGAATTCGTGCAAAGTAATGCGAAACAAATAACAAATAAACGCGGATGGAAGAATCTTTTACGACAAGCATTAATTACAATACCATGTTTTGTTAAAACAAAACGTGATTTACTTAAATCTCGTTCTTTATGGACGATCGATTCGTATTATCGACCATTACTAACAAAAGCCTATTTAACAAATCTACCAACACAACCATCGATTACATCGAATAAGTAAGCGAATGAAATTTGATTTTGAAGGATTATTTTTTATTTGAATTTTTTTTTCTTAGAACTCTTTCTGAAGCACCAACAAATCGGCATGATGATCAATTGTAAATTCAGAAAAAAAAAGAATTGTTTTTGTTAATTTTTAGAACCTATGATTATTTCAATTTAGAGATGCAAGCCGTACTTCGCAATCGATTGAGAGTGGTTTTGCACCAAAAGCAACAGTGAAAGCAAAAGGTAGATAATTATTCTAGATGATTATTGATTGTTAAATTTTTCTTTTCATATATAATCAGTGCTTCCTCGTCTTTATGAACGTCTTCGTGAAGAAAAAGCAATGGAAGATGAGGATGGAGATGAAGCTGATTCAAGTAATCTTGGCAAAAGTCATCGAAATCTATCAACAGGTAAAACATACATATTTACTCAATGCATACTATGTACATACACGTCGGAAATAGGATTTTTGAACTCAATAATAGATTTTTTCTTTTCTTTTAATCATTCCTATGAAATACAACTGGCAAATATAGACATCTGTTGTTTGAGACATTTCATAAAGCTTAAAATATCAATTGTTTTCTTTTTCAATAGTCTCATAGTCATACGAAAGAATCTTAATTTGTTTTTATTATATAATATGTCAATGGTAAAGAACGGATCTTCCACGAGAGAATCATTTCAGGTGATTCGAACTTTTTGCATAGATATTCTTAACACATAGTAGGCCCAAAGAAACTAGAGAAGAAAAAAAAAACGTAATAAGATAAGGACACATGTGTCTTTCTTTCTGATTTATTAGTATTATACTGGACTTATCACTTGTAGATAAGAGAGGTACCAAAAAGTGAGACTGCATAGTTTAATGAAGGATTTACTTCTTGTATAGTTTTGCTACTAGCTCTGTAGTGACGTCAACGTTATTAATCTAAATTAATGTTTCTTTCTCGATGAAAAAGGAAAGAATCTTAAAGTATCGAATGACACGAAAATTTTCTTTTCGTGATAATAAAGTATCTCAAGCGTAAGAAGTGATCGATTGAATTATGATTTTGAGGTCGCTATGATTGCTAAAAGAAACATGTGTAGGAATCGATTGAAATCTAGATTCCTTATTTCTACTTCATGGCGAATATTTCATTGTCAAAGATCAATTTAACAAAATAGTCATAGCTCGACAAGAAAGATCTGGAAGTTTCTATTCGATTGAGGTTTTATTTTTTGATCATAACTAGATCTTACAGCTGAAAAAAAAACATCAATATAAAAGATATTAATCACACAGGATTCTTTCTCATGAATACTTGTCACACATTATTGTCGCTTGAAAATGTGAAGACGCTCTCCTTGTTTTTAAAAAACGCCCTTGGTTTGTTTTTAACCTAATATTTTGTCGCTCGTTATATTAATATTTATCATTTGAGAAAGCATGATGAAATGCATTTGATTTATATTCGTCGCTTTCAGTAAATAAATAATTTTCTCTTCTAGAATATATATTTTGACTCTTAATCTCTTATTTGATTCTAAACACGAAAATATACATAAAATAATTTAATTAATTAAAAAACAACAGTGGAATTTTTTCATCGGCATAATGGCTAGATTATGAAAAAAATTGAGATTCTACAAATATTCTAAAGCTTACCAAATATTGATTTCATCGATGACATTGATGCACGATAGGATGCATCTCGAAACGGTCAACATTATCGTTTACTTTTAAATATTGAAGATTTTAGGCCGCCCAAACGAAGTCATATTGAGAATCTCCCGAATAAGTAAGAACTACATGGAGATAGATTTTTATCTGTTAATAGTTATGATGAATAATGTGACTGGCAAATTATTTCATCAATGATTCTTAAAAGTACAAAACTAAATGCATATTTTAGAAACAAAAAGTCAGTAACACATATTGAAATGTCTAGCAGATGTATTCAACAAAATAATTGACTCTTTATTTTTCTAATCTACATATTCCAAACAATTTTATTGCATTATCTATTGTTGAAAAAGTAGGCATTAATGCTATGAGTAAAACAACGCAAGATAGTAGATAAAATTAGATTGTATCTTTGAAAAAGGATGTCTCATTTTTACATATCATCATCCTATTTTGATATGAAAAGTAGCAGGTTGTCTATTGTTTACGACTCGTCGGCTATGATTACATCAACATAAGAACTTTAGAACAACAATTCATTAGAGAACGTCTAGGAAGTGTTAATAAAATTTCATTTTTATCTTATAGTATTCGCAGAATTTCCAAATAGAACTACACAGATTGCAAAGTAAGGTATCGATAAATACCAATGAAGATTTAAACGAAATTAATCTTACTTACTGTCGGAATATGATCCAGGCCTAATCCGACTTATTTGTATACGAAAATATACTTCTTAATACAGTAGTTTTCTAGCACCTGGTAGAAATGTACACGTTTACCTATATTTATTATTTGCTATCTAAAATAAGATGAGATTCAAAGGCTCTGAGATAATTCAATCACGAAAAATTTGTAGCTACTTAGAATATTATTTTGATCATTTCCAGGTGCTTTATTTTGATAACTAGTTCACGATATGATATTGATCTTAGAAAATTTTATTTATGCTTTGATATTATTGATTAATGATGAACAAATCAAATAGATGGTAAATTTGTGTGTCTCTCAACACATTCTTGTGCTCTAACACTAATCTGAATCTTTTGTGAATTGTGATACACTTTGGATGTAGTTGCTGTTCTTCAAAATGTCTATTCATATTTATTTGTATTTTTAAAAAGATCGTAAACGTCCTCGTTCTTCATCGTCAGGCCAGCGACAATCAAGTAAAAGTAAAAATTTAAAATAGTTTCATTTGAATTTTAATAAATTTATAAACATAGGTAAAGATGGCAAACGTCGTTCATCGACATCACCATGGACAGCTAAACTACTCAAACGACATAAGAAACGACATCACCGTCAAATCGCTGCCGAATCACCGAAAACATCCACACCAAATCGAGGGTAGGATTTTTCTCTTTTACAATACAAACATGTTTAATTACGAAATCTAAAATTCAATTATAAAATTTGCTAACTATCTATACAAAATTTCTTCACATTTTATCGCCTCTAATTTTTTATTTTGAGAAAAAGAGAGAAAATTTTCCATAAAACAATTTTGAGAACTTGTTTTTATGTCGTATAGATCTAATACTGAAACTCGGTCAACATCAGCATCAACTATTGTTACACCTTGTCCAAGTATGGATCATACTTATTTACTTCAACCTGAAAAAACAAAACATTCACCACGAAAACAATCACCAATGAAAAGAACCACATCGACAGGATCCATTGAATATAGTATGTTATTCTTACTAATCTCACAGATTATTATATTGATGAAAATATGTTTAGATGATCCGTCAAGTGGCGATATTGAAGATGATGATGAACTTGATAGTAGTTCATCTGCACGTCCAGTACGTAAATCAATCATCACAACTCGTGCTCAAGCAGCCGCACGTAGTCATTCAAAAAGTCGTCGAAAAAGTTCGCCACCAAAAAAACGTTTATCACTTCAACTACCATCTCATCGACCGAATACACGTATAAATCGGCGAAATATCGAACAAGATTTAAAATTACTACGACAAGCTAATGTTCTACCACCATTGTCGCCACCAACGCATCAACAGCCACTTGATTTGTCTCTTGGTCCAAATCGGTCATCGTCATCTGAAGAAACAATGGAACAAACCACAACAAATATCGAAACAATCAAAGAAACAACTGAAATAAAAACAACACCAATCGAGGGCGTCCTTGATTTATCTCTGTCCCGATGATAATATTAACAATATTTATTTGTTAATTGTGTATTTAGTTTTGTACGTGTGCAATATAAACGTACCAGATAAACCTATTTATTTCACTCATTTACTCAGGCTAATTTTGCCTTTAACACCTATACTCTACATCTATGTATTCTGAAGTGTTTTCTTCTTTTTTTTTCTTCGTTGTCCTTATTTGTGCATTGTTTTCTTTTTCTTTTTGTTTATTATTTCTCACTGTATTTGTGCTTCCATTCGTTCTTCGAAATTATCGTTTTTTTTTCTTGTTTATAAAGATTGTTGTTTAGATATACAGAAGGAAAAAAAGGCGCTGTCATGATAGCCTAAAAATAGGATGTTCATTACATTACATTTTGACTGCAAGATAGCGGTGCTGTACATTGAAGCTGTTTTTCTTTCATTCCTTTACGATGAATAATAGTGTTTTTCTATTCGATCACACGAAGCAATGCAAATCGAATGACGTAAATTCAGTGCAAAATAAAAAAGGAAGTGAAATAAAAAAAACTTGCGCGCGTGGGGGAGAACAAAGCGATGAATTTCTTTTTCATTCGGTGTAGTGCTAAAAGCGAAAGTAAGCATTTCGTTTGAAATTATAATCACAAGGGGTGAGACCTGACTTGCGAAAAGAATAAGGACATTTAAAACATATTGACATTTCAATGTAATATGAGGAATTCGGGGTTCTACAAAGTTTACTAATTAGATTTCATGGATATTATCAAAAGAAGGTATATAGAGTGATATGTTATTTTTTCGTTCTGTCCTTCCTTTTTTTTTTATATTGTTAATGCCGCGATTGACCTTGATGTACCCTGCGTTGGATTTTTTTTTCATCGCATGTTGTAGACACAAAATTAGCCGGTAGCAAAAAGAGACACTTAAATTAAAGTCTAGTATATGGGAAAATTACCCAAAATACATGAAAAAACAAGTGAATTAAATAGGCGAATTCTTGCTTATGTTCTAGTTTATTCCAATACACTGTGATTATTTCCTACGACGGTAGAAAGGAAGAGAATGGAAAAAAAATTTTTTCTTTTTTTAAATTTTTCGTTCCTTCATCAGGTATCTACGAATAAAAGCGGTGTGGTTGTCGTTTATTCACCCTGCATTTTAGCTTGAGACGTAACATGTCGAAACGGTGGAAATACAACGATGAAGATAGTTCCAAAACAGGTGAGATATTCGTTCAAATTTTGTCTCTCGATTGAACTTAAATATGTGAGATAAAAGTGATGATTAATTTGAATAATTCCATTCAGTCAATTATCATATATTTTAAAATAAAAAGTATCAGAAAAACAAGAACTCTAATAATCTTTACACATATCTATTCGTAGATTATCAAATGTCTGTTGACGACAAAATTTTATCGTCAGATATAAATAATTATATTCAGGCAACTACTGTACAAGCTTCATATCCTTATCATACGAGCGTATGCGGATCTTTATTATATACAGCACCAACTAATACACCCTCAGATATATTTTCATATCTTCGTCATGGAAATTTTGAGGCATTTCGACGTTCTTTAGATATTTATCATAATAATATTATTAAAATAAAGAATGATCACGGGCAGGTAAAACTTTTTATTTTTTAATTATAGCAAAAGCAAAGAAATGTCTTTATTTTAATTCATATTTTAGACAGTACTGCATGTCTTAGTTATTCATGCATATCAATATGTTTGGGTACGCTTATTGATGATGCGCGGATGTGATACATGCGCGCAAGACTTAGATGGATATACTGCTGCTCATTATGCAGTAGAGCGTGATGATGTCGAAATGTTAAAAGCGTTGACACTTCGTTTTCATACGCAAGCAAAACCAATCCCTGAAGAACGTATAACAGCAATTCATGAGCAATGTTTAAAAGCTTTATCAGTGAAAAATAATCAAGGTTTAACTGCATTCATGTTAGCTTGTCATCATGAATCGATAAAATGTTTAAACTATTTAAATGAGCTTAATATAAATGATAGCAATTTAGAGGTAGATTATTCGTCAATTTGATTTATTCAATGAATTGATGTATTTCTTTTCGTTTTTTAGGATAAATACGGTGATACTTGTTTACACTATGCGGTTGCACGTCGTAATGAAAGTCTTGTAGAAAAATTAATCAATACACATCGAGCTGATGTTAATAGTGGAAATCAAATGAGACCAAGTGCACTCGATATATTTCAATATAATCGCGAACAACAGAAGCCAACTGATCGTCGAAAAGATGAACAAATCGAACAACTTCTCTTGTTAAATAATGCAAGAAATCGTTGTACTATTCGACGTGTTACTAGTAAACGAAAAGGATCGATTGATAGTGAAGAATCAATCATTTCCAATTTAGCTTGTATTTCACTTGATTTAACAGCAAATGGACAGATTGAAACAGCTCGTAGTCATGCTCGAATGGCTGCAGCATTGCAAGCCAAAGGCAATATTGATGATGCTCAGGAATGTTATAAACAAGCAATGACATTTACACCGGATAATACAATTGACTGGGCAACATACGCATTTCATGTTGCTGTTGTACATGTAATTCACGGGGAAGAACGAATAGCACTTGAATTATTACAAAAAGCGATTGCTATTAGAAAACAATTAGAACATCATAGCCAGGAAATAGATCAACTTCAAAAAGCTATCGATAAAATTCAAGCACAGACATCTTAATTGATTTTTATAAATCTAATATAAAATATGAATATAGTTCAGCCTTATATATTCACTTGTATTTCAAAGACATTTTTCATCCATCATAATTTTTCTATGAAAATATTTGGATACGATGTTGATATTGTAATCACGAAAAGATATTCATTTATGATACAAAACAACAAATTATGGTTGACATTAAAATTTATATATGAATCACAAGTGGGCATATTTGGTGTATAAACTGTTAAATCATAAGTCTTTTTACATTGATTATTTGACTTCTCATATATATATATATACAGTTCTGAACAAAAATAAATTTCATATGTATATAAATAAAACTCTTTTTTTTTGTGAAATAATATCATTAAATGTTTTGTTTAAATTTTTTTTATAAATAAGATAAAATAAGTAATCATCGGTAAATAAATTGATGACAACATGAGTATGTCGTATTGTGAAAGAAGTGGAAAAAGAAAAGAAAACAACAGCTGTGATGTATATTTATTCTGTTGCCATTGATAAATATTTATCTAAATCATGAGTCAAAATTATTTACAAGTAAATCTTGCGCTTTTGCTAAATTTTTTATCTACAAAAATGGAATAAAAGGGAAATTTATTAAATCAACATATTGTCGAAGTATAAAATAACAACTTAGGAAAATATCCATGAGCTCGATTAGATGATTTTTTAAAGTCGAAATCAAAATGCATTGCAATGAAAATTTCGATGGCCTGTAGCTTTTGTTTTTGTATTTTGTCTATATACACAATCAGTTTAAATTGTTTCAATGAATGTCGAGATAACTTTGTTCATAATTTTTCTAGAAGAATTTCTCTATAGCCTTATTTCCTTCTTCTTTTCTATAAATCAGAGATCAACACAAGTGTTTTGTTTTTGTTTTTGAAATGAAATATATGGATTCATAAAATTCGTTCTATTCAGCATAATCATATGTGACACAGCAAATTATTTTATTTGATAAAAGCGTTCGATGAGTCGAGTACTTTTTTGTCAAATAGAGAAATGGTTAAATAAGTAGTATACTATATTTGTTTATGATCACCTTTATGGTATTCAAACTGAATATATAATATTTTTCATTCCGATAAGGAGTATTGAGTAAAGTTTGCGATAAAGGAAGGTAGTACTTAAATCTACTTCCGTCAAATAATTTAACCTTTATAAATAATTCATCTTAGCATGACAAATGTTTACATTCTCAATTAAAAAGTTAAACAAATATAAACGAGTCATGAGCCTGATAACAACGAATTTTATCACTGAGGAAATGCTGACAACTATTTTTGATAGAAGTTCGCCGAAAAAAAGTCGGCTTTTTACTTGACTATTGCTCCTTGAATCTTACAACCAATTTTCTCCCGTGTCATTGTGTACTTTACATACGATGTCTGAGTAATTGTGAATATTTTTTGTTTCTCGTACTTCTAAGAATTGCCGGCAGGTGCTTATATAATATACTTCCGAGGTTGTGATCAAAATAGTTATGTATAAAACGAGAACATAATAATGAAGAAAGAAAGAAAGCAAGAATAGAAATAGGCTAAGTTGACAAAGTATATAATTATTAGTACCAATTAGGGTCATTTCACCAGAAATCGCCAGTCCATCCGGCGACCACGCCCAAATTCCTTAAAACTTTCAGCGTTTGTAGAGAATTTTTCGCTG